>JAOQMS010093432.1:0-19417 GCA_027563885.1 Erythroxylum longipes | reverse complement strand
CTTTAATTCCCTTAACCTATATCATATTATCTTACCCACATTAACATGCTAATTAACTCCAAGGTAAAATAATATAAAAAGACCCCAAAATAAACTAATCATGCTTATTTATCAAAAATAAGTAAATAAAATTGGAGGGCCAACATAGGTTCTGTTCTGTACATACTAGATGTTGCAATGTTTTGAAAAGAAGGGATTTGTGTTGTTAAATATTGATTCAATTTCTGTTTTGTTAGAATTTGGTCCAATTTCTCCTTTGTTAGAATTTGGTTAAATTTTTGTTTTGTTAGAATTAAGATTTAATATATAATTTGTAGAAATAATTTGAAAACAATTTGATAAATAGGGTGAAAAGTTCCTCTTCATTTGTTTTCCAAATGTTTTCACCTAAGGTACATATTAAACTATAAACGTAGAGTGAATGAGCTTGTAAGGCAATGATTAACATATAAGGCTAAGAGGCTCTACTAGCATTTAAGAAAATATTCCTAATTATAACCTCAGTTAAAAATTTAAAATAGGATAAGCTGGATTAGATATTCGTTAGGTTAGTTTAATTAAAAATCATATTTCTAGTTTTTAGAGACTTATCAATTAAAATATAATTAAGAAAATTAGTATGGTTTAAACATAACTCTCCAAAGAATGCTTTCATTTTGTGAATTGCTATAACAAACAAATTAAGCACACTTGATAGAATTAAGAGCTCGTAAATCATTAGCTCCAACTACATTCTTTTCCATAGTGAGAATAAAAATAAGAACCATCTATGTTTTTAATGCAGGTACTCAAAGGAATTATGGTTGAGAATAAAAAATTTCTACAATCATTATTGTAGTGAGTAGCATTAGGAAAATTTCAAGTAAAGGATTACCTCCTAAACAAGACAGCATTAAGCTTAGGATTATATGTCATTTGAAGAGAAAGAAATGAAAGAAACTTCAAGTATAAGTGTCAGGATTTACAAAAACTTCATCTAAGTACATTATCTTAGATAAAGGAAAACGTAAATAACCAATTTTAAATTGATCTAAGTTACAATAGGCATGCAAGAAGATGAATTATAGGGAGCATCTAAACCAAATAAAAACAATAGACCAAAGGAATGAAAGAACAACTAGTAAGTTAACAATATAAGCTAAAAAGAGAGTAGAAATAACAAACTCAATACAAAAGCTAGGGAGATAAATCAGGAATGCTTAGATAGACTAATTGAGTTTAAAATGAAAAAAAGAAGAAAAATTGATAAGATAAAACAGAACATAATGATATATGACTGAGAAGAAAAATGCTTGTTTTATTGAAAATTTGATGTTACATAAAATGTTGTACTTATTGTTAGGATAGCTCTATTGAGCTACTTTTCTTGTAACCGTCAAGTTGTACTCTTTATAAAGCTCATTCATCGATACATCCTTTTTTTAACTTAAAATATCCTTTTAAAATAGCAAGCGAACAATCAAATATGGCTTCTCTCTTAAGAATAAAGGAAAACAAATAAAGAACATGCATGTTTTCTCCTTTGCTAACTTTTATAAAAGATGAAAAAAAATGGATTCATCTTCCACATCTTGCGTCTTAGAGGCATAGACAATCAAGATTGACCTAAATCAATTATTGAGATTGAGTGATGATTTTTCTCCCTAAAGGTAGAGAAAACGTCTATGTATGATGAGGGATAATTATATTCCATGTGAAAATAGTCTAAGAATCTTACAACTTTAGGCATCTCATGGTGTAGCAGCAAGAACTGAATCACCTCCTCCTCCTCAAGCTACTACACTTACAAATGAGGCATCACCTTCTGTAGATGTTGCTACACCATCCACCACCATACCCCTATACCGACAGAGATATCAGGGGTAAACAATGATGATGAAGGAGGCAGTCCCCAGCATAGAGCTGAGGGACCTGATGGAAGAACTTATGTTACAATTGTCAATAATATGTAAGTGAAAATACATGAAACACTATATGTTTATAATTAAGATATAGGTTTCAATTTTCAAAATGGTATAAAATTATTTGTTTTTATATTAGGTTCATTCCATCTGGACCGTGCTCAAGAAACATGACATCAAAATTCAAGGAGAAGATTGATATTAAGGTTTATGTTTGGAAGAATATCTCTCAGGCGACAAAGGAATTTTACTATCAGGAGTTTGAGGTATAACAAAAATTATTATTTTCTTTTTTAATTAACAGTTTTATACATTAATTAGATAAATACTATTACATCATAAGTATTAATCGCATGTTTTTCCTTTTGTTTCAAAAAGAATTCTTTGGGATTCTCAATTTGACGTGATCATTTATAGAGTATGGGAGAAACGAGCACGTACACGTTATCGCGATTTTGTTGCTACGATACACAAGGCCGGTGTACGACTACCTTGCATTTTTGAAAAAATATGGAGTCGTTGGCAGCAGTATTGGACATCACCTGAGGCAACGTCCATTTCAAAACATAATTCGACCAACAGACATAGAGGACCAGGGGGAGAGAGTCTTCCCGTACATACGAGAGGATCTATTACCCACCAAGAGCATACAGAGAGACTTGTAAGTATCTACACTTTACATTTATATTCTTATTTTTTTACTTTGCTATATTTCAATTCAATTTTACGTATGAATTTTGGAATGAAAATATGTGTTTCTTATTGAGAATGATAATGTTATAAATTTCTGGTGCCATATATGGCTTTGTTTTTTAGTTTTTTTCTTTGTTCAATAGGGGGTAGATATCATAAAAACAGAGGAAACTCTACCAAAATTTTTATAAATTCTAATTCACTTATAATATTTTATTCTTATGCAGGAAAAGTCTATGGGCATAAGGCCTACACCCCGTCAGCTCTTTTTGCACACTCACACTAAGAAGCATGACGGTGTGACATTCGTCAATAGCCATTGTAGAGAACACTTTGCTACCCAAAACTCGAGTTAAAGGTAAGGTGATACCAAATTACTTAAGCAATCCACCACGCTCCACTTGCGCAACCCATACTAACACAAGCAGTGTTCCATTCCCACATTGATTGGTCTGGGATTCGAACTTGCGACATGGGGTTGACCTAAGGGTTACCTAGAAGCTCTGATACCACTTTGCTACCCAAAACTCGAGTTGAAGGTAAGGCGATACAAAATTACTTAAGCAATCTACAACGCTCCGCTTGTGCAACCCATTTGCTACCCAAAACTCGAGTTAAAGGTAAGGCGTTATCAAATTACTTAAGTAATCTACCACCCTCTGCTTGCGCAGCCCATAGTGACACAAGCGGTGTTCCATTTCCACATTGATTGATCTGGTATTCGAACCTGTGACGTGGGTATCGCTTCCTATAAACAAGAAGTTGAAAATGAAGAAAGAAAAAACGCTTTATGGCATTTAAATAATATACGTATATGTAATATATGTTATTTAGAAGAACACATTTGTGAATTTAAAAAATATTATTATAAATTAACACGTCCTAAACAAGAAATGTATATATAAATATTCATCCAAAAATTACCTTATCCGATAAATCAAACTGTCGAAGAATTTTGCTACCTAAAACTCGAGTTGAAGGTAGGATGACACCACAACGTTTTATACGCATCCACCACGCTTTCACTGCAAGCCAAATCCCTTTTTAGGATTCGAACTTGGGATGTGGGGCGACCAGGAGGTTACCTGATGAGCTCTAATACCACTTTGCTACCTAAAACTCGAGTTGAAGTTAGGATGACACCACAACCTTTTATACGCATCTTTTTCATTAATATGGTAGAAATAAGTCCTGAAAATATACTTGATATAGATACTTTAGAACTAACAGAATCTACTGGAACCTTTCACATCACTACTCGATTATCAAATGAAAAACAAAAACAAATAGCTAAAACAAACTTAAATCTAAAAGTAGGACAGGATATTAATTATCATCCCTTAAAAAATATAAGCAAAATTACATAAAAAATTACGACATCAAGATATTCAATTATGTTGTTCTAAATATTTAGACATTCCTCAACAATATGGATGTGAATTTTCTACATATACAAAGCAACGAAATCAACATAACTATACTAATATAAATGGAGAAAATATTCTAGAAACAAATATAAATCTTTTCCACCTAAACCTTATAAGAATTTTTTAGATGAAAAGCGTATAGACAATATAAACCTAAAAAGAAATATTGCCCTCAAAATAAAACAAAATGTAGATGTTGGTTATGTAAAGAAGAAGGCCATTATGCAAATAATTGTCTAAAAAGAAACCAAAACAAATTTAAAAAACTTAATATCTTAAATTCAGTATTAAAATATAATTTAGAACCTATAGAATCAGAATATGAAACAGATTTAACAATTTCTTCATTATATCAATACGATGTTCAAAGTTCAGAATCAACAACTGAATCTGAATACAACATTTATTCAAGTCATTATTTAAAATAAAAAAATTAATGCTTATATAGACACAGGAGCTACTATTTGTATAGCTTCTAAAACATTATTAAATAATTGGAAACGATTAAATAAACCATTACAAATAAGAATAGCTAATAGAAGTATTAAATATATATGGTATATTAGTTATTATAATAATCTTCTTATAGAAAATTATACGTTTACTGTACCATCAATCTATCAATAAGAATCAGGATTACCACTAATAATAGGAAACAATTTTCTTAAACTATATAATCCTTTTGTCAATATTTACACTATATAACATTAAAAACACCACTAATAAAAGCATTAAATCAAAAATCTATCATTCTTAAAATTTCGATATATCATACTATGTATTACAAAACATTACAATTACTAACTGAAAAACTAAATCATTTACAATTTGACCTCCTTAATAATATAACATTACAAACTGAAATAGAAACATTAATAGAAAAATTATGTAGTGAAAATCCACTAGATCCTATCAAAAATATAAATAATCAATTAATAGAGATAAAATTACAAGATCCCACACAAGAAATTGATATTGAAAATAATATTCCATATACACAGGATGTACAAGAATTTCTTAGTAAATGTTCTGAATTATTACAAAAACAATTAATTTCACCAAGTACAAGTAAACATTCAGCCCCAGCATTTTATGTAAATAATCATTCCGAACAAAAACATGGAAAAAGGCGAATGGTTATTAATTATAAAGAATTAAATAAAGCTACAATAGGATATACATATAAATTACCTCGAAAAGATTATATTATAAATAGATTAAAAAGACATCATTGGTTTACAACATTAGATGCAAAATTAGGATATTGGCAATTAAGATTACATGAAAATACGAAACCTTTAACAGCCTTTACCTGTCCACCATAAAAACATTACCAAGGGAATATATTACCCTTTGGATTAAAACAAGCACTGGAATTTATCAAAGATTTATGGATAATAATTTAGAAGGATTATAAGAATTTACATTAGCCTACATTGATGACTTTATTATTTTCTCTAATCAAGACAAACAAGATCATCTACAAAAAGCAAAACATGTCTTCTCTCGATGTCAACATAAAGGATTAATTCTTAGCAAAAAGAAAATTAAGTGAGCACAACAAAACATCGAATATTTAGGTGTAGAATTTTATAATGGATTTCTTAAATTACAACCTAATATTCTTGAAAAACTACAACATTTTCCCAATAAATTAAAAAATATTACTGAAGTACAAAAATTTTTAGGATTACCAAATTACATTTCTGATCAAGGATTTTTAAAAGATTTAGCCAAAGAATGAAAAAATTTACAACTAAAATGATTACTCTTATAGATTTCTTTAATGCTTGTATGACCCATAATTTTAGATATATTCTAATGCAATTTCTTCTTAACAAAATTCATTAAAATTATGCCTGGTTATACTACTTGTAGATCTATACACCTATTAATTATACATGTCGAAACTAAAACAAAAGTTAGTAAAAAATGTATTGAAACGTTTACCCACACTTATAACCTTTTTCTGTCTACTCATGCTTCTGAAACAACTCTTCAAACATTTCAAACCATTATTCATAATCATACCAACTTATATAATCAAGAGAAGGAAGAATTAAAACAACTTTATACTCATTTTCAAAAGCATTATCAAATTCATATATAAACTCATATATATGACTAACCAGTGTATTATCTGTAACCACATATCTACTGAAATTATGTATTTTGAAAGTTTAGTATCTCAGTATAAAACAGAGAAAGATTATTATGAAGAACGATATAATTATTTACAATTTTTCATAAATAGCAATGGAATATTACCTATTAAAGAAAGACTAGATAACGCAACTAATCTTTATAACTCATACAATCAAGAATTACACGATTTATACAATACATTAATAGAGCATCAAAGAAATTTTCATTAATATGGCAGAACTAGGTCCCGAAAATATACTCAATATAGAGACTTTAGAACTAACAGAATCTACCAGAACCTTTCACATCACTACTCAATTATCAAATGAAAAACAAAAACAAATAGCTAAAACAAACTTAAATCTAAAAGCAGGACAAGATATTAATTATCATTCTTTAAAAAAATAATAAATCGAAAAAATATTATTTATTTCGAAAAAATTGTACATGAAATACCTGTTAGAATAGATCAATGTAATTGACATATTCGTATAAGTCTAATTGATTAAGAACAAATTTGTAAACAATTATCAAAAATTTCTGAAGATAAAAGAAATAAAATAGGATACATACATCTGTCCACTATTCAAATATTACTAAAATCTACTTTTCAAGAAGAAATAGATTCACTAATAAGAATGGCTATCATTGATGAAAGAATGAATAATTTAAATGATCAAGTAATAGAAGTAATGAATGGTAATTTAGCCTATGGAAAAATAAAATTTAACACCCGTTTAAAATTAGGAATTCCCTTACAATCTCAAAACCTAAACAAAACAATTACTGTTGCTTATAAATTCTATAAATTAAATTTAATGACTGATGGTCAGTATCCTTTTTCAATTACTTACCAAATTAGTTATTATTTAACTAATTCACATCATAACATTGAATTTAAAATTACAGATAAAAAATATATTGATCAATTATTTAGTGACGTAGCAAAAGTAGGTACAAGTTTAAGAATAATCTTCGAAAAATACCAGAAATAAATTACCCAATCCAATTTTATGAATCTACCTCATCTACTCCACGATTATCTTTATCTGAAAATAAAAAATCAAAAGACAAAATTTTAATCAGATCACAGTCTTTAAGATTAGAAAAAACCCATTAGATTACTAAACCAGGCATTGAATTAAACAAATCTATTAAAATCACTGACACACAAATTGAAAAAGAAAAACCAGAAGAAAAATAGCATTAGAATTAAAAAAAAATAAAAATCAACTTAATGAATTAAAAGAGCATCTCAAAAATACTTTATGATTATTACCAAATAGTTATCTGAATTATTAGATAAACAAACAAATAGTGAAATTCAATTAAAAGAGATAATAACTATAACACAACCATTAATAGAAAATAGTACAAAATTACCAAAAATTAGTGAAGTTAGTAAAATGAATGATCAGAAATTAATTAAACTATTACATTCAATAAATGAAAAACTTGATAAAATATTAAACTTAATAAATACCAAGTTAGAAACAAAAGATTGCCAAAAAGACTCAAAAGTGGTATCTTGTATGTGAAATTTATGGTTTAATATTAATGCTTAATAATTATCACTTACTAATATAAATATTGCCTTCTGATAGCACCAAATACAAGAAAGCATTCAACGACAGTCTCAGCAGTCTGAAGATGTTGATGAGAGTCAAACCTATCTTCATGCAGTGGGTGGTAGGGACCGTCAAAGAAGGATATTCGGCTTAGGTTCATTTGCGAATACATGTTATTCGCAATCCTCCACGTCCAGTACAGCAACATCTAGTAGGCGGTCCACATCTAATGAAGTCCAAGAACTTCGGAGCATAGTGCAGACATTGGCAACTCAGTTGCAACAGTCGATGGATCAGTTGCAATAGTGGATGGATCAGTTGCAACAATCAATGCAGTACATAGCTTAGATTCGTAATGAGGTGGATGAGTTGAAGGGTAGGGGTAGCACCTCATCACACCAATCAGAGCATTCGTCGTCTCCAAATTAATAGTATATTTTTTGTCATTTTATTTGAATTACGAAAACTTATTTTGTACAATTTAATGTTTTTATTATCAATTAAGATATTTTCAACTTTATATTATTAATCAAATTTATGTTTAAAAAATTAAATGTATATTATTACATTAATAACTGCTTAAATTATGCATTAATTATAAAATCATCAAATAAAATTTATTGAAAGTATTGACGGTATATTATTAAAAAAAATTCTGATTTGTTTACCAACGGACATCGGAGGATTCATCGGTAAAATTAGAACCATTACTAATGGAAGAAGACTGACCGTCGGCAATCACAGAAGGAATAACCACTTCCGTCCGTAAACTCACCAAAGGAAAAAGAATCACTGTCGGTAATGTTTGAACAATCTTACAGACGGAAAAGTATAAACCGTCCGTACATTTACGGACGGAAGGGCATGTTCTGTTGGTAAATATACCAACGGTCAAGAGTTTGTCGGTAAATTTACTAACTGGATATTATTTTGTCCGTCAGTAAATTTACCAACAGAACAGAACCTTCCGTTGATAATTATTAGCTATGGTCATTTCTACGATGCCTTTATATGTCGGTAATGTCCGTCGCTAATATTAATTACTGACGGAATGTTAATGTTTTTTGTCGGTAATGTCCGTCGCAAAAAGACGTTTTTCTTGTAGTGAGAGAGAAATGTAAATGTTTGGAAATTTTAGTTATTAGACCTCTTTGGTATCAATTTAAGTGTGGTAAAAATTTTGAAAGGATAGGGGAGTGTTTAAATGAAAATTTTCAGCTTACATTCAAACAATTTAAAAGTACAAAGCATCCAAATGCAAAAATACTAATTGCTGAAAGAATCTAAGGTACAAAATTTAAAAATGCTTAAAAACCCTAATAATTGTTGATATATTTTAAGAAATTTTTGGTTGGATAGTTCAAAAGCTGGTAAGAAGACATTTGAACCATTGTTGTTCTTTAGTTTTTTTAACTATTTAATAAAAAATAATTATATCATTTAATTTATTATGGAGTACAGCTTTCTACTAATATGGAATGAGGATTAACTATCACAATCTAATTAGCTAAGGACTAAATTTACGTTAAATTAATAGTTTGACATTTAATTGATATAATTTATTTTGTTAACTAAAATTATAAATTTTGAATTTAAAATATAATTCACCTAAGCATTTTCACGCAAAACAATAGTTTATAACTTAATTTTTGAAGGTAAAAGAGTCAAATTGAACCCAATATTTTTACAAGAATTCAACTTAAACATTTGACATGTTCAAAAAGAACATTGATGTTTTATAAACTTTAAATTTAAACCTCAACTCAATTTATACATTAATCCTCAGCCATAAAATGTATACCAGGCACTTTTTGTGGGCCCTTATTAATAATGTATATTGCGATTCAATTCCAAAAAGTGAAGAAAAAAAAAATCTTCTCTCTCTCTATACCAGGCACTTTTTGTGGGCCCTTATTAATAATGTATATTGCGATTGAATTCCAAAAAGTGAAGAAAAAAAAATCTTCTCTCTCTCTCCCCTTCTTTTTTTTACACCCTTGTAGTTAACCATTTGTACTAAAAAAAAAAGAACACGTTCTTGCACGTTTGGAGGTAACTAACGGTGCCTCATTCACAACTCTGTATCTCTTCGTCAAATCCTCCCTTATTCTATTCTAACAGCTGATGTTTGCATTCAAGTCTTCAGAGAAACAAGAATTTAATAATATTAAAATAATTCAGCATCCAAGTTACAAAAATAAGGAGCACATTATATGCACAAATAATGATTAATACCTGCATGTTTCCAGTGAGATGTGCAAACACAACTAGAACCATGATGCAGATTTCAATTCAAAAAAATTTCGAACTTGCAAGTCCTCGTCATCAGGTTTTGCTTATATGAATTGCGTGAGAAGAATTTGCATACACTAAAGGCAATAGAAGTATTTATCATTGAAAGTTGCTTCTGCGACATGATGGACGAAGCCATCAATAAACATTCTAAACTGAAAATGTTCATTCTACTTAGCATCACAATTAGTTAGCAGATGAGTAACGTGCAGGATTATTCTTATGACTACAATCCAGAAACATAGCAGCACAAGAAAGAGAGTATGTGTCATTTATCGACTTCACATATTGTTCCTCCCAGCACGCATGTTGCCACTGAATGGATGCCAAATACCATGTAGCAACGACAACCTACATTGACATTCATGATAATTCAAATGGTAACAATATTCATGCAGCATGTCAGTTAAGTTATAGGATCAACTTCAAAAACAATCTAATTGATGATCATATATCGAGTTTTAACACCACTACAATCTAATTAATGATCATATATCGAGTTTTAACACCATTTATACATTTGTGATTAGGCCCTGCACTATCATTATTTGAATTTTAACATTAGCAAGAAGCAAGATGCTTACATGGCTAGCAAGAACATAGAGAAGTAGATTATATGTTACTCCTGTCCAAGAAGTCTTTGCTACAACCCCTATAGCTTTCACAATTTGTTTGGAGGGAACATAATGATAAATCTAGGAATGTACTAGAGAAGACATTAAGAACAAAATCAGATTTGAGGTATATAATGGCAATGGCTCTTTGGTGCATGACCAGTTGTCCTCAACCAATAATGCAAGAATTGGAAAAGTCGTGTAGAACTTAATAAGCTATAGAAGAAGAAAAAGAAGAACACTACAAGAAAAATGTCGTTTTACGATGGAAATTATTGACGGAAAACATAAACATTCCGTCGGTAAGTCAGGTTAGCGACGGACTTTACCGATGGATAAAGGCCTTATGAAAACGGCTATAGCTAATAATTCCCGAAGAAAAATAGAATGTCCGCCGGTAAATTCACCGAAGGATAATTAATTTACTGTCAGTAAATATACTGACAGTTTATTTTGCGGTTGACTATCAATATATTTACCAACGGACAATTTTATTCCGCTGGGAGATTTACCAACAATTTGTGATAGTGCAGGCGAAGAGGTTAGTGACGGTGCAAGCAAAGTTGACCCAAATGCTAAGAGGGATGTCGTTTGTGAGGCAGGCATCACCACTAACAACAGGAAACTAGAAATAGAGAGAGTCGAAAAAACAACATGATCATTTTAAGGAAGAATAGAAGAAATGACAAACAAAGAACTTGAAGAGAAAGAAAGTGAGAGAGAGAGAGGAGAGGAGAGAGAAGAAAAAAGTGTTTTTAGATTTCAATTTCCATGTAATATACATATTTAGAGGGACCACTTAAAAGTGTCATATATGCTTTTTGAAACGAAGGATTAAAGGATAAGTTAAATTGAGGCTCAAATTTAATTTTTATAAAATGTTAATTTTCTTTTTGAACATGTTAATTTGACTATTTTATTAATTTTTAAAGTTTTGCTTTGAATAAGATCTACATACTTGTGTACTCACTTTAATTTAATTTAAATAAAGTAGTGGTCATCTCAAAATCCAACATTTTAATACTAGAGTGAAGTTGTCCAAGCATGAAGGAGTATTAAGACATCAACATAACAATAACAACATCCTAGCAGAAATCCCACTGAATGCAAAGTTTTGAGAGACTGAGAAGTATATAGCCCTAGCCCTAACTGGTAAAGAAATTGTGTTTCAAAACATACTAAATAAATAATTAATTAATATACAAATATAAAATAAAATAAAATTAAAAAACTAATAAAAGATACATATAAAAATAACCATAAAAGATAATAATAATAAATTAAAATAAATAAATACATACAAATAAAAATATAAAAGTAAGTAATAAAATAAATACTACAATAAATATAGAACAAAGTAGAGAATAAAATAAAAGATAAAATAAGTAAATAAATATGCAAACAAGAAAGAAGACAAGTAAATGAATAAAACATGTAAGTCACTACAAAAAAATGTTTAGGCTAAGTAAGGAAATGTTTAAGCTAAATAACTAAAAAGGAAATACTACATATTAAATACAAGATATAAGACTCGAAAGAAAATTTTTAAAAGATCTATGAGAAAAAGAAGAATCTTTATATGTGAGATCTTTTACTCGTATCTTATTACGCCTAAGTTTTCTATTAAGGGTCACGTCTTTGGTAAGTTACAATAGAGTCATATCATTCTTGATCACCTACTCCAATATTTCTTAGGTCTTCCTGTTTTCCTCTTATAGTTCCTAAATATAATCTTCTCATATTTTCCTACTAGATTGTCAATATGTCTCCTCTTAACATGTATAAACCACCCAAGCCTTGTCTCTTTTAATTTTTCACTAATACTAGTCACCTTTAATTTGTCTCTTACTATTACATTCCTAACCTTATCTCTTCTAGTAAGATTGCACATCCAATGGAGCATTCTTGTCTCTATCACCATTAAATTATGATTATGCACATCTTTGATGGGTCAACACTCTATCCTATAGCATGGCTGGCTTAATCGCTAAAAAATTGAATTTACCTATGTGCTTAGGTGGTATCTTCTTGTCACATAAAACTCCTTATGCACTTCTCCATTTAAGTCACCCTAATCTAACACTGTGAACAATGTCTTCATTGATCTCTCTATTGCTTTAAATGATAGATTCTAGATACTTAAAACACTCTTTCTGTGGTACAACTTCTTAACAAGTCTTTACCTCTACACTGGAAGCCACCATATGGCCAAAAAGTTACACTCTAAGTACTCAGTCTTAGTTCTACTTAATTTAAAATCCTTTTACTCTAACATATCCCTCCCAAGTTCTAGCTTGACATTGACACCCTCTTTTATCTCATCCACTAAAAAAATATCATCAACAATTAACATAAACTAAGGCATATTCCCTTGGATATTCTTGGTGAACTCATACATCACTATTGTAACCAAAAAGGGGCTAAATTATTAGAAGCTTTAGTGTAGCCCAATATCAACTGAAAATTGCTTTGTATCCCCTCCTATCGTCCTTACTCTAGTCTTTACACCTTCATATATATCCTTAATAATTCGTATATATATCATAGGGACTTCTTTAAATTCTAAACACTTCCATATGATTTTCCTATATACTCTATCATAAGCCTTCTCTAAGTCAATCAAAACTATTTGTAGGTTACGTTATCTTTCCCTGCAATATTCAATTAATTTTCTAAGAGGATGTAAAGCTTTTGTCATAGAACTTTCTAGCATGAAACCAAATTGATTCTTGAAGATAGGTGCATCCTCTCTCACTTTCTTCTTAATCACCTTCTCTTATAACCTTATTGTGACTAAGTAGATTAATTCCTTTATAATTGTTACAGCTTTAGATGTCTCTTTTTTTCTTATATAGAGGAATTAGGATACTAAGTATTCACTCATCCGACATTTTGATGGACTTAAAGATCACATTAAAAAGCTTGGCTAGCCAAGTAAGACCCTCTTTGCCTAGGCTCTCCACACCTCTATAGGAGTCTCATCAGGCCCTACTACCATTCCACTCTTCATCTACCTCAAAGCTCTTTTAATTTCTTCCATTGCAATCTACAAACAATAAGTAAAGTTATAATACCTCTCAGGTGCGCTAAGATCTCTTAAACAAATTTTGTCCTCTATGTGGTCAGGTTGTTGAAGCTCCCAAAATAATATCGATTCTGCAAATTTTTGTAGTAGTTGTGGAACTAGGTCAAATCCCTAGAGAACTGAACACTAGTTTCTTAATTTCAAGCAATAAAATTAAATAAGGGATTTTTGATTAAATAACTGATTAATTGAAAGTAATACGAAAACAAATTAAATCAACTGAATTTAAATATAAGAAAGTCAAGATTACCAAACTCCAATTCAAGGAAAAATCTTATCTAATTGTAGCATTGATCATTGGTTTAAAGAAAATATTTTCACTATTCAAGCAATTAATTCAAAACATATTAGGATAGCCATAGTAAGTCTCAAATTTTCCTAAATTAATTGGTTCGAACCTAATATCCAAGCCAAAACTTATCATCTATTGACTAGGTGTGATAACATTCCATATCAAAAAAAAATGGTAGCAATAAGCTCTATGAAAAAGACTAAACCCCAAATAAAATAATCGAGATAGCTGCAAATATTCAATTTATTTTTCTTTTTTATCATAAGTTAAAAATGAAAATTCATAAATAACTATTTGCTACTTGTACTAATCCTTCATGACAATTATAGATTATTGAATTTCTAGATAGCGATAGAATAATCAATATTAAATTAAATTATCATATTAATCAAATATCTATCACTTATGAAATATGAGAACTCAAAACAAGAAATACTTGAACTAAAACGTGAATAAAAGTTTGAAACACAAAACCTCACAAGGTTACAACTAGAGTATTGAATCCCCTTGAATCAGAATAACTGAGTTTAGTCACACATGGCTTTCGCTCCAATAGCAAAAATAGAAGAAAGATTGAGAATGCTAAATACGTAAAAAGAGAGAGAACCTTTTTCTGTTGTGAGAAACCTCTCTTATATAGGGTTTTCTAATCTAACCTTAACCTAACTCTAACTTGTAAAGATGTCTATCTAAAATGAATTCAAAATCAAAATCCTTCATGATAATGATAAGAGGAAGTTTCCTAGTTAAACTCCAACTCTTTAAGTGATCAGCCTTATCCACTGCAACAATCTCTTCACTTAGCCAAAATTTGTCATTATCATCAATAAAGTCTCAATTTGATGCAATCTCTACTTTTTATCTCCTAAAACAAAATAAACATTAATGTTAACATACAAGAACAAAAATAAATTCAAAATAAAGGAGACAATATCAAATAATTAGTCAAGATGAGATCTTATCACTATGCCTTCATTAAAAAAGCTATAGAAGTATCTTTTTCATCTCCTCTTGATGTCATTTTTAGCTATAAGCACTCGTCCTGATTCATATTTTATACAACTAACTTGATCAAAGTTTCTCATTTTCTATTCTTTAGCTCTCGCCTCTTGCTAACTTAAATATATCATTTTCTCTATTTTTAATTTCTAACTGTTGGTATAGTTTCTCATAAGCTCTACTTTTAGCTTATGAGATTATCTTCTTTGCCTCTTTCTTTGCCAATTTGTAACTTTCTCTATTAACTACCCTCTCTACCTTTGAGGTGTTATTCGATAAAGCTTTATAACCAACCTTCTTTATCTTAACCTTTTCTTTATACTTCTTTATTCCACCACTAAATCTCCTTCTTATTACCCCTAGGCCCTTTAGAAATACCCAAGATCTCTTTATCATCATTCCTTAAAAGATTTGCTACCCTCTCCCCCATCTTGTTAGCATCTCTTTCCAATTTCCATTCTTCTTTGTATATTAATTTATCCCTAAATTGTTCCATGTATCCCTTTTTAGGTTCCACCATCTAACACTAGTATACCTCGTAGGAATTCTCTTCTTCCTCCAACCCTTAATTATATCCATAACTGACAATCTAAGCTAAGTTGAAAAGCAAGCGTTAGGTAACACCTTGCAATCTTTGCAACTACATCGATCACTCCGCGTTATAAAGAATTAGTCAATTTGAGTTTTTGTGGTTTTGCTTTTAAAAGTCACTAGGTGTTCCTTGTTTGTCTTGAAAAATAAGTTGACTATCAACAACTGAAATGCAACTGCAAAATCTAACAAAGTAGTCTCGCTATCATTCCTATCACTGTACCTAAAACTCCCATGAGTTTATAAATATCTGTCCGAGGTTGTCCTTATATGACCATTAAAGTCTCCTCTTGGAATAACTCTCTTATCAGGGGGAATCTGCTAAATTACCTTATCTAGCTCTTCCTAAAATTAGCACTTCAATTGTTTTTCTAACCCTACTTAGGGTGCATAAGCAAAAACTACATTGAAAACATCACATTTCACTATAACCTTTAAGGTCATAATCCTATCATTAGTCCTCTTCACCCCTCAATATAATGCATGAGTTCCTTAACAACTAAGATATCTAACCTATTTTGTTGCCTTGAACACCCTGAATACCAAAGTTTGAACCTATTAATCTCTTTCACTTTATTTTTAATCCACTTTATCTCCTTAATGCATGTTATATGAATCTTATATTTTTCTAAAATCCCTACTAATGAGTTCCTTGTAAAGGTCTTGATGCTTCAAGAACCTATCTGTAATCTGTCAACATCTTCTCTTCTCCTATACCCAAAAGTCACTGAAGGACTAACCCTTGCTCTATCATCAGAAGTCAAAGCCTCTACTCCTACCTTATTGCCTAACATAAGCTATAAAATACAAGCCCAAAAAAAACCTAAATGACTCTAAGATTACTTGAGAAAGCAAACAAAGATTGATATTAAATCCCAAAATGGGCACCATAATAAATGGATATAAAAATTTACAAGTACAATCCACCACAAGAAAATCAAATTTTATATGGTCTAAAATATGAACCAAAAACAACTACCTCTCACCTTACTTTGCAATTGACTAAAGGCTAACGACAAAGACTAATTTTTATAAATAAATAGATAATGGGTTTCTGTAGAATGTTAAAACACAGTACTATGTAGTTAAAACAACGAGAATAATCAAAATATTAAAAGTTATAAACAAACAAGGACTCAACGCTTTTCAATATTTCGATGAAGATTAAAAACTGAATCCCAAGAACCAAAGAGCAACAAATCAACCACAAGTATACACAATCTGAAACCAATCACAAGTGTGTCTAATAGAAAAGAAAAAATTATAAGATACCAATTAACTAGAGAAGGGAATGATATGATCTATTTAAGATACCACACACCAACTTTATATATTCTTGTCATAGTTAGCACCATTCACTAGAAATTTCTCTATTATGGGACTCACTTTGGATTTGCAAAAGAAGAAAGCAAAGCAAAACACAAGCTTTTCCAAAAGCTAGACAAGAAAATGTCTAGAAAAGGATTGAAAATTGACCTAGTAAAACCCAAATTGGTGATGATGTCAAAGAATAAACAATAAATAAAACTCAAATTTGCAAAAGAAATTGATTAATCTTCTTCCTTCACTCTGAGTAAATGAAAACTAAAAGAAAATCTCAAAACAAATAAAAGCTTAGGGCCTATTTTGCTGGACCCCATTTCTGGAGCCCAACTATCTGAATGCCATAAAACTTGAGCTTGTGTATTACCCTGTAGGGTTATTTCCATGAACTCTCATTAGCCATCATCATTTCATGTTCATTCCTATAACATCCCAAAGGCTTCCTATTATACAGATCAAGATATGCTTAAAAGCTAAAGTATGCTCATAACTAAGTTATGCTCCTCCAATCAATTCCCTCACTTTCTTTCCATCAGTCCTTTCTTAATCAACAACAAAGGCTACAAATTTTTTGTATGGATATAAAAATAGGTTAGGAATCTATTGGTTCAATAATAACTTCATTTGGAGGTCGGACGATGAAGTTATTGCCAAAAGAGTCAACCACGATTATGTCCGTAATCATATTATACCTATCTTGGGACAATTGGCATAACTTTGACTAGAGATATCGTATTGTGGTAATTTTAGGATGTTTTCAAAAAGGACTTCGAGATATACAACTTTTATGAAGACCTTGAAGAAATATTTTGCCATCTAGAAGGTCAAAATCGCTTCATCTGATGCTTTGTCTGATGCTTCGTCTGGTGCTTCGTCTGGTGCTTCGCTGATGCTTCGTCTGGTGCTTCATCTGGTGCTTCGTCTGATGGCCATATCTTTTGCGTACGAAGTCTAAAAATTCCAAACTTTATATTTTTCGAAAGATAAGAAAAATATCTACAACTTTTGTGAAGACCCTGAAGAAAGATTTTGCCATATAGAGGGTTAAAATTGCTTCGTCTGATGCTTCATCTGGTGCTTTGTCTGATGCTTCGTCTGGTGCTTCGTCTGGCACTTTGTCTGATGGCCATATCTTTTGCGTCTGAAGTCCAAAAATTCCAAACTTTATATCGTTGGAAAGATAAGAAAAATATCTACAACTTCCAAGAGACAAATCTATCTAATTCAGCCTAGATCAATATAGATTTTCCCTAGAAGTCAGAACTTAAAATTTTACCCTTATGAATGCCTGAAAAATGCAATCTACAAACCTTGAGAGTCATGAGCAAAAACACAATCATATTTCATTATCATCAAAAGATAAGAGTTTTTACAAAGATTTAATGGGCATTTCAAGCCACAAATCGTCATAGTCCAAAAATACATACTTTACTCAAAGTGGAAATGCTTAATATGCAACTAAAGCCTTGTTTTACAAAAACTAACTTAAAATACAAAATAAGCATCATCTGGAGTAATGCCCATATACTCGACCACTCGATCTCTTGCTCATCACCTGAAGATGGGACGGAATGGTGGGGTGAGCTTAAAGCTCGTGGGTAATAATTTTATAACCGGTAACAAGCAAAACCATTGACAAAAAATTCACAATGCATCATGAAACACATATTTCCAAATTCTTAATTTATCACACTTTATAAGCAATCCAAATCATGTATTCAATAAACTTGTCAACACATAAGCACATCAAAATGTTTTGGGAGGTCCATAAATAGAACGAGCTAACACATTTCCATGAAATGGTCCTGTGTAGTCGTGAACAGAACGAACTAACGCAATCCCACATAGTCGTTTTTGCGTAGTCGTAAACATGAGGGAGTCCCTGAAGGAGCTCCATGCCACTTGCTGGCAAGCAGGAGAAGCCTTTAGTCAAAGTGCACTTGACATATAGAATGGACCAGACTAAACCCACATAACATGTATTTCATAACTTGTAAACTTATTGCCCAAAATGGCACTTTTTTCGAAAAGTGATTTCATAAACATAGTAATTTATTTATTTCACAAAAATATTCATTTTCGCATTCTTTTCAGAAATCATCTACTCAGTATTCACATGCCAAACATATAGCACTTTCTCAAAGCATCCAAAGAGCAATAAATGCACATTTATAATACAATTGAAAAAATTTTACTTTCTTGATTTGGAAGAAACATTAATTGTAGCATCTTGTCCCCATACTAAGGGTTATTACCTCGATTTCAATAATGGGGAGAATGGCAATGAGAGAGTTAGAGGCAAATTTGCATTTCATGCTCAGTGGGATGTCAGCATACATGCATGTGAATTTGAGTCTTTGCACACATGAAAATAATCGTACATACACTCATTGACATTTTGGGTGTAGTAAATAGTAATAGGATAGATTGAGAATTGTGGTTATAGCGAATGATTAAAATGAAATGGAGTAGGAAGACTAAAATAAA
>JAOQMS010093421.1:0-19418 GCA_027563885.1 Erythroxylum longipes | reverse complement strand
AAATCTTGTGATATCTTTTTAACAAGAAAGAGAAGTTCTTAGTAAGATTTTATATTCACAAAAAGGATACACCATTCAACCCCCCCCCCCTCTTCTAGTGTATCAAGTTTCTTGTACGTAAAGTCTATACTAACGTGTGATTTACTTCAGATAGTTCTTGGCTCCAACAACTATTTTAGTCCTAAAACACTATAAATATATTTTTCTCATTAGTTTTAGCATCAAGAAGGTTTTGGGTGTTGTATACATACATTACAAAGATTTTTTCAATTATTTGAGCATTATTGTGTCATATTTGTACGTGTGAGCCATTTTGGATTTGTTAAGTAATAAAGTGAGATATTTTGAGTTATAATATTTATTTGAGGCAATATATTATTATATTTGGGTATGACACAAGTAAGATTAAGGTTTCTCTTCACTTTGGAAGAAGATTGTAAAAAGAGTTCTTCTTTATCGAGCAAGATTGTACAAAGGTAGATTGTACAAAGGTTATTCTTCACCTTGAAAAAAGAATTATAGTGGAACTTCAAGAAAAGTCTTGGGAGTAAACTTAGGCAAGAGTTGTTTGCTAGCCGCTATAAATTGGTTTGCATTCTCTTCTCCCTATCCTCTTTAAAATATTTCAATTATTTGATTAATTTGTATTAAGCAATTTCCTCATAATTATTTATGTTGATTGTTTTTAATTAAATACATTGGTTAAAAAATTGTTTAATTTTTTTTGAACATCTAATTCACCTCCCCTTTTGGGTGATATTAGGGACTAACAAATAGCATCCGAGTGAGTTTATTGGGCTAGTATTTCAAAAAAAAATGGTAGCAAAGATCATAATGACATAGTCCCTTTATTCCTAGAAAATTTTTTGAGAAATATTCCTACAAAAATTATAGATAGCATAAAGATACCTAAATTAAAGGAAGAATGAGAATCGCAAGATAGGAGATTAGTATCCTTGAGTAGTATGACCATATACATCCTATTTTATGCTTTAGGAAGAAATAAATTTAATAAGGTCTGAGTTTTATAGGGTGTTAAAAAATGACTCAAGTGAATTAAGACTTATATGTGTATATGGTCAGAGATTTTTACTGTTTCTCATATAACTTGCTTCAGTAATTTAAATTTTAAGGATCGATTGGTTTAGACTCTAGAATAAGCTAAAAGATATAAAAATTGATATTTTAACATTATAGGATGTAAGTAATGGTTTTAATATGCATGAATAATGGAAACATAATACGAGAGTATTATAAGCTGATTGTATTATATTTAGTGGTTCATTCTTTTATATCTTATTATACTATACCCTACACTTTATGTGTGATACCAATTATTGTTTTTTGGATCTTATTTATGATTTTCTTCAGATATCATACTATAGGACTTAGGGTCCACTTTGACCACTGTAGAGACATACACATCAACCATAATATAAGAGGGCTAGAGTAAGCAACACTGCCTTTGCATCATATACCACTGCCCTAAGGACATTTGATATAAAAAGGTAATAAAGGAGCAGACCTTCAACTCTATCATTGCCTTTAATAGAACTATTGGCTCCTATATACACTTAGCAGTAATTAGATTATCCACTACGTTTTGTTGACACGGTGGCACAATATAAGAGATATCAAGCTTTCTGCACTAAATAGTTTAAGACACCCCATTTCATTGATTGTGATGTCTTCTAACAGATGAATCTCTTTAATAGGGTACAGAAGATAATTTCATTGGATAGGTAATCATATATTTTCAATTATCGTGATCTAGTGTATCAAGAGCTTACACTAAAGTTTATGTGCATATTAGAGGTTGTCGATATAAGGACATCGTGGGCAGATACATTGGTCCTTGAGTTCAGACTAGGAGGCATAAACCATGATTTGATCTACAATCAATTTATGGTCCACGTGGTACACTAAGGAGTAGGATCCACATTGACTAGGATTTCCTATATACAAACGCGTGGAGCTACTAATGTTCGATAGTGATTGTACATACCTATTATCCCACCAAGTACAAAGTTTCCAAGTTTAGATTCCCACAGATATGATTCTTGCATAATCCATTAGTCCATTCGATATGCGCAAGGAGGAAGAGCACTAGAGTTATCACCAGGAAGGATATGTTCATGTTGTACTGCATATGCTAGAGGTAGATGATGTGCATCATCTTTATATTGCTAGTCCGAGGATATTTCAACAAAAACAACTTAGAGATCATCAATGAAGGCTTAGTGATTGCATAACTAACATGTGGGTTTAGTTTCTATAGATGACATGGATTTGACAGTAACAACCACTCCTACACCCATGACAATAGAGATCCTCAAAGCGATGCAGATGATTGAGCTGAGGATAGATTGGCGAGGGTAATACTTCATGCTTATTAGTGAAACATATTGAGTAGAAGAGGAGGAACTTGCTTAAGGATCAAACTATAAGACTCCAGAGAGCTCCACTAGCACCATCACTATCTGCACCAGTAACTCAACTAACCAATCTAAATTAAAATGAGGTGTACATGCATTGGTTGGATTGTTAGATATTTTAGTGTCCCATGTCACTTATGGATTTGAGTCTAATGGAAAAGAGCCTAAGATCATGGTTATTGGGTCTTAAAGAATTGGGCTCAAATGGGTCAATGACCCTTTCCCTCTCTCCTTTAAACAACCCATGAAATAACATAAACATATATAAAGCTGGTTTATATGTTTTTGAAAAATAACGTTTTCTGAAAAACAACAATAACATTTTTGAACCATTGTAGAAACAATTACGGAAGAAAGGTAGAGAGGGGATAAACTTTTATCAAGAACATCAACTATCATGGATTCATGTTTGTTTTACAATGTTGTTAATTGATCCATAAAAGTCTTATAATTGATATCAGAGCCATGGTGTTGCACTGTTGTTTTCATTTTTGAAATGTTGTTTTTCGTATTGAAATGGAACAAAAACCATTTTAATGTGTTGATGAGTTTAATGAGTTACGTAAACAAAATACAACATGATGTCTTGTTGGGTTTTTTGTTTCTGTTTGAGAAAAAAATTTTGTTTCTATAAAGATGTGTGTTTATGGTTGTTGAAAAGAATCGAAAGGCTTAGTTCTTGAAATAAAAGAATTGGTTCTTACAGTGATTTTCTTGAAACAATTCGAGCTTGTTGTGTTTGTTGCTATGGTTATTGTTGTGTTCTGTTTCTTCAAAGACGCCTGTATGATTGTTGAAAAGAAATGAAAGGCTTAGTTCTTGAAACGAAAAGCTTGGTTATTACCATGATTTTTTCTTGAACCAAATTTGAAGACATGTTTCTGTGAGCTACAACGTTAGGAAGGGATGCTCATGGATTTAGGGTTTGGGATGGCTTGTGGTATAAAACAAACCCATGAAAGAACGAAATAAAAAAAAAACAAAAATGCAGCAAATCAGAAGGGGAGTCTGGAGGAAGATGGTCACACGCCCCATCTAACAAAGAAGGCGTAGTGGTTGGCACGTCAGGCTACATAAACTTGGTAGACGTTGGCACGTGCACGCATCAGATGCTGCACAAACTTGCCAAACGCTGAATCGTGCTCTGTATAAAGATAAGAGGTGCCACTTCTGTAAGAAGCCTGGTCACTTCAAGAAGGATTGCCTTAAAAGAAAGGCTTGGTTCAAAAAGAAAGGTATATATTATGTCTCAGTATGTTTTGAATCAAATCTTATTGAAGTGCCTAATAATACCTGGTGGTTAGATTTTGGTGCAACTACTCATGTGTCACATGTTAAACAGGGATTCCTTTCAGTCCAAACCATAAACAGAATTGAAAAGTTCTTATATATGGGGAACATAATGAAGGAAAGAGTAGAGGGCATTAGGCCGTGTAGATTGATCTTGGACACTGGGTGTTACCTGGATGTAGAAAAGTGTTATGTTCCTGAATGTGCTAGGAATTTAGTTTCTGTTGCAAAGTTAGATGATGTAGGATTTCAATTTAAGATTGGAAATGGTATTTTTTCGTTGTGTAAACACAAATACTATTATGGTTCTGGTATTTTAATTGATTTTTTATATCGTTTCAATCTTGATTGTGATTTTGCTTAATCTCAGTTTCATTGACCATATTATAGGAAGTAAACGTAGTGCACAAAATGAATGTTTTGTTTTTTTATGGCATAAAAGATTAGGTCATATATCCAAGGAAAGGGTACAAAGGTTAGTGAAAAATGAAATCTTACCTCCATTGGATTTTATTGATTAGGATACATGTGTGGATTGCATTAAAGGCAAGTAAACCAAACATATATCAAAGCATCCAGACACAAGAAGTAATGAATTACTGGAATTAATATACACTGACATCTATGGTCCTTTCGACATTCCTTCTTAGGGCGGCAAAAAATATTTCATTACCTTTATTGATGACTTCTCATGATATGGTTATATTTATCTGCTGCATAAAAATTCTCAATCTGTGGACATCCTAAAGGTGTTAGTTAATGAGGTAGAAAGGCAATTAGATAGAAAAATAAAAATAATGAGGTCCGATAGAGGTGGCGAATATTATGAAAATTTTGATGAAAGTGGACAATGTCCAAGTCCATTTGCAAAGTTTCTTGCAAGTTGAGGCATATGTGCGCAATACACAATACCTGGTACACCACAACAAAATGTTATGGCCGAAAGGCAGAATCGTACTCTTAGAGATATGGTTAGGAGTATGTTAAGTTATAATACTGTACCGTTATCATTATGGATACATATATTAAAGATCGCTGCATATCCGCTTAATAGGATTCCTAGTAAAGTAGTTCTTAAGATACCTTATAAATTATGAACAGGAAGGAAACCTAGTTTACAACACCTTCACATTTGGGGTTGTCCTGCAGAAGTAAGGTTGTATAACCCATATGAAAAGAAGCTTGATGGGGGAACTGTTAGTGGTTTTTTTATCGGCTATCATGAAAAGTCAAAGGGGTATAGATTTTACTGTCCTAATCATAGTATGAGAATAGTTGAGTCTGGAAATGCTTGATTCATTGAAAATGGTCAAATCAGTGGGAGTGGAGATCTGCGAAAAATAGATATTCACAAGAGTCGAGTAGAAACTACTACATCAAACTTGATCCACTGGTTGTTATTCCTCTTGTTTCATCACGGATACACAACATATCAGAACAACAAACTAATGTTTTAATTCCACAAAATGAACATATTAATGAAGAACCAACTAATAATGTTCAAGTTACAAATGATCAAGTTACAAATGATCAAGTGATGGCATAAGAAGTAGCATTACGAAGTTCTATAAGGCAAAGAAGACCAGCTATTTCAAGTGACTATGAAGTTTACTCACTTGAGTATGAATGTGACTTGAGCATTGATAAGGATCCAGTCTCGTTCAAACAAGACATGGAATGTTACAATTCTAAAAAATGGTTCAATGCTACAAAAGAAGAGTTGAAATCAATGGATGATAATGAAGTCTGGGAATTAGTTAAGTTACCGGAAGGTGCAAAGCAAGTGAGTTGTAAATGGGTATTTAAGATCAAACGTGACTCACAAGGCAGCATTGAAAGGTATAAAGCCAAACTTATTGCCAAAGGTTATACTCAAAAGGATGGCATTGATTATAAAGAGAACTTCTCTCCAGTTTCAAAGGACTCTTTAAGAATTTTTATGGCCTTAGTGGCTCATTATGATTTAGAGATTCACTAAATGAATGTAAAGACCTCCTTTCTAAATGGTGACTTGGAATAAGAACTGTACATGGATCAACTAGAAGGTTTTAAAACCACAGGAAAGGACAAGTTAGTGTGTAAATTAAAGAAGTCAATATATAGACTGAAACAGGCTTCCTAATAATGGTATCTTAAGTTTAATGATACCATTACGTCTTATGATTTTGTAGAGAACACTGTTGATCAGTGTATCTATATGAAGATCAATGGGATCAAGTTCATTATATTAGTCCTGTATGTTGGCAATATCCTTCTTACTACGAATAATATGGTTTTGTTACATGATGTCAAGAATTTTCTCTCTAATAATTTCTAAATGAAAGATATGGATGAGGCATCCTATGTGATCGGAATAGAACTATTCCATGAAAGATCACAAAGATTGTTAGTATTATCTCAGAAAGGATATATCGAGAAAATATTAGAAAGATTTAAAATAAAAAAGTGCTCTGCATGGATAGTTCCAATTCCAAAAGGGGACAAGTTTAGTCAAATGCAATATACAAAGAACGATTTGGAACATAAGAAAATGGAGTCTATTCCTTATGTGTCAGTAGTTGGGAGCTTAACGTATGCTCAAACGTGCACTCGACAAGATATCAATTTTACTGTTGGAATGTTAGGCCGATATCAAAGCAATCTTGGAATGGACCACTAGAAATCTGCAAAGAAAGTCCTTAGATATTTACAAGGCACAAAGGACTATATGCTCACATATAGAAAATCAACCCATCTTGAAGTGATAGTTACTTGGATTCATACTATGCTAGTTGTGTAGACTCACAGAAATATAAATTCGGTTATATGTTCCTATTAGTTGGAGGAGCAATATCATGGAAAAGTATAATGCAATTCGTCATTGCTACTTCCACTATGGAGGCTGAATTTTTGGCATGCTTTGAGGCCACGGTTCATAGATTATGGTTGCGAAACTTTATTTTAGGTCTTGGCATTGTCGAAAGTATTGCTAAATTGTTAAGAATTTATTGTGATAATTCGGTAGTCGTTTTCTTCTCTAAGAATGATAAGTATTCAAAGGCTGTGAAACACATGGATTTGAAGTGCTTGTCTGTGAAAGAAGAAGTACTAAAACATAAAGTGTCAATTGAGCATATTGGTACAGATCTAATGATAGCGGATCCGTTAACTAAAGGCCTATCGCCCAAAACATTTGTTGGCCATGTTAAACAGATGGGCATTATAGATAAGTCCTTGTTACCATAGCGTTCTGACATGTATATATATATATAATTGTCTTGCTCGAATTGTCAGGACACTTATGAATTCAATTACAGTCATATTTTTCTCACTTACTTGTTATCCATATTATGTTGTATACAATAATTGTTATCTCACATTGTTTCTGTGAGATAACAATTATAGAATTACCCACTTAAGGTTGTATGAGTTGAGTTGATTATGTGATATATGGAAGGAATCATGTTGTATAACTTGTAACCGCCATGATCCAATTATCTTAATTCACTTAAGGATGATTTGATTGATTCAATGTATTGTATGCACTTAAAGTTTTATTGTTGAATCATCAAGTTGTAAGATGGGTCAAGTGGGAGATTGTTAGATATTTTAGTGGCCCATGTCACTTATGGATTTGAGTCCAATAGAAAAGAGCCTAAGATCATGGTTATTGGGTCTTAAAGAGTTGGACTTAAATCGGTCCAAGACGCTTTCCCTCTCTCCTTTAAATAACCCATGCAACAACAGAAACATATATAAAAGTGGTTCATATTATTTTGAAAAATAACAACTT
Organism: Erythroxylum longipes; assembly: GCA_027563885.1. Classification (NCBI taxonomy): domain Eukaryota; kingdom Viridiplantae; phylum Streptophyta; class Magnoliopsida; order Malpighiales; family Erythroxylaceae; genus Erythroxylum; species Erythroxylum longipes. The sequence continues at coordinate 11,921 of JAOQMS010093421.1, read as the reverse complement.
TTTCTGAAAAACAACAATAATGTATCTGAACCATTATAGAAACAATTACGGAAGAATGGTAGAAAAGGAATAAACCTTTATCAAGAACATCAACTATTATGGATTCAGGTTTGTTTTACAATGTTGTCAATCGATCCATAAAATTCTTATATGGATGACACTATGGTACATATCATGTGGCATCTAAGAGTGGAGATTTGACCTTCACTCATACGTCCAGAGGAGCCAACTTTGAGGGAAAAGATGGAGTATAAGCCAAAAGTAATAGAGGATGATGAAGCTAAGTCCGACAAGCCCAAAGGATATAATGGAAGCAGATGATATCGTTCGAAGACCTAGAAGACTAAAGGGATATAGCACCATACGAATATGATATCATTTAAAGACCTAGAAGACTGGAGGTAATAATGCCATACATGCCACCTTAGGTACTACCACCACCGCAGGACCTTTGACTTGCCTTTTGCCTTTTGTTTTTCTTTTTGTTCACATGGATAATTTACTCATATATATATATATATATTTGTTATTATCACTTCATTTTAACTTACCTTTTTTTCAAAGTTCTTTTTGTAGTCTATGTAGCACTTCAATGACAAATCTATAGAATGGATTCACATCTTGACTTGACTATAAGACTAAAAAATTAGGGAAGCTTAAGTCCATTTTATGTTTCCCCTTTTTCATTTTTATTATTATATTACATGTTTAGAAACATTGAGGACAACGTTTATTTTATGTGTGGGTGGAAAGATTATGAATTTATATAAGTGTACTCAAGCTTATCAATTTCATCATAAATTTCTTAATCGGAAGTAATTTTTGGAAAATTGTTTTTCTTTGAAAGTATACTACGGAAGATAATTCAATATGAATTAAATTGTTTTGGTGAATTGGATTTCTTATATAATTAGTTAAGAGTGATGACAAATCAATGAGTTTGATTTGTGTTATGCATTAGAAGGATGAATACTTGATGATCATAATGATATTCTTTGTGTAAAATGCACATGTATAAGTAATTGTGGCTTCTCTTGAACATGTTTATTAGTTGAAAAAATATAGATAAATGGCTATAATAAGTTCACTTCTCTAGCATTATATCAATGAAAAGTTCAAAGTTAAAATAGTAGTGTTAGTAGCCATTTGAAATAGTTACCTAGTTGAGTAATTAGGGTATTTATGACTAGGTTTTTATTCTTGAGTAAAAAGGCTAGGTGACTTCTTAAACAAACTTCTAATACTCTTGTTTAAATTCGTGTCTTAGTTACAACAAGGATGTAACTATATTTGAAAGTTGAAGCATGTATCTTATATATACTCATTTTATGCATGGAATTGACTTTTATGATTCGAGTCGAAGTTTGAAGAGTCATGAAGTGAATTGAATCATCTTGTGAATCAATACAAGTAGTTGGTTGTCTAACATTTTGATGATCCTTTATGATTAAATAAGTAATGGAGAATTTTCATTAGTATGTTTGATTGGTTTAGCATTTTTTTAAAATTTTTATATTTTAATTTGAATGATTGATTGGTTTGCTTGAGGCAAGCAATTGCCTAAGTATAAGGGTGTTTGATGTAAGCTAGATATACATTATTTTAGCACTATTTTCATGGTATATTGCTTGTATTTTGGATTATTTTAAAGGATGTAATACTTAATTTAAGAAGTTATCATTTTAGGTCTTATTTTTACCTATACAAGAAAAAAAAGTCATATTAGAGAAGAGTTAAATCAAATTAAAACAATTTTAGAATATTTAGATAAGCATTACAAAATATGGCACTATAGAACATAACACTATACACAGGCCTGTGTTGAGAGTGATTGCAAAATGTTGTTGTTTCTGTTTCTCTATTATACACCACACACCCTTGTATTTCCCCCAAAAGAAAAATGTAATACAATACATGGTCTCATATAGGTACCCGTATTGGCATTGTTATTTTTATGAAATTTCTAAAGAACACAGTCTATTAAAGGAATTTATATTAAGAGTTGTGTAACTCAATAGAAGTTATGGTTTCAGGTTTAAAGAAAAGAAGAAGCATAAAAAGGGGAGTTCATTAGCCAAGAAACATCCTAGAGTTACTTTGAAAATTACTTTATGTCAGTTTTGATCAAGAGTTTATCATTGTTTGGAGATAGAGGAAGATTTCAACTATTCTTTGGATATTTTAAGATTTAATAATATGACTTCTTTATCTTGTTTTCTTTATTATTTTTATATTGATATTCTTTGTGTGATTATGAACTAATAAGGATATAAATTTAGATACGAAGTACCTATGATGTCAGATACTTTGATTTATTATTTGTTTTAATGAAATTCTACTTTTTGTGATGTATTCATGCTTTTATTTTAATCTAATTGAAAGAGTGAAAGTATAAGATTCATTATTTGATTCATACATGGAGATTTGATATATGAGACATGTTTTGGTCACAACGTGGATAAAGAGGGTTAAGCATGAACTATTTGAGAGAAAATAAAAAGATCACCGTAGGTTATAAAACCTATTAATAGAGTTCATAAAACGAGTTAAAATATTTTTAGGTTGTCTAAGGGATTTCAGTTTATTAATGTTTGAATAGGGGTTGTATATCACAGGAGATATTATAATCTAAAGAACTCTTATTGGCCTAAGAACTAAAATAATTCATTAAATCAAGGATGAAATTAAATAAAGTAAAGTCTTAAGGGAGCATGGCCTAACTCTAGTTAATTCATTAATTAATATAATCTTGAACATTACTTTTCCTTAGTATTTTTATTTGTTATTTATTTTATTTTCTTTATCTAATAATCTATAATTGTTGATTTAACTTATTAACCTTGTGATAGTTAACCGATAATCCTTATGGGATTGACCCATACTCACCAATGTTAGCTACAATTATACTATACGCTTGTGGTATGACAATGGAACACTATGATATGCTGATAGGTTCAGCCTATGTTTGTCAATTAACAAGATCTTATGTTTTGACCCATGTTGGCAGTGATTGTTTATGTAAAAATTCCAAAATGATGGTTTAAGTAACACTGGAGTTCAATATAGTATCATGTTTAGCCTGTGTTGGACCAAAAATCTAGGGTTTCATGTTTTAAAGATAGAGGTGGCTAGAAAAAATAGATAAGTTTTGGAGCTAAAAATTAATTAGGAGCCAACTAAAAGTAGTTCAAATTAAGAGAAGAGCAACCTTAAGAGAAAAAAACAAGAAATCTATCAAGTTGTGTCAAGAAATTCAAAGGCTCAAGAATAATGAGAATATTTTCTTTAATCTTTTATTCTTTCTTATTTATTTTGATTTTTCTTTTCTTTATCATAAACTAATTATGATATAGATCTAGGTGGGATGGCCTAAAACTTGATATTTTGAATTGATTCTTTAATTAATGAAAGATTATATCTTTGTTTAGAGTTATTCATGATTATATTGAATTGAATTAGAATGTTTTGCTGTTTGAATTTAATTTTAAACTTTATACAATGAGATCGAGAGATGATATATATGATTAGATCATAACGTAAATAATGAAGATTGTGTTAATTATTAGAGATAGAACTACAAAATCTTTCTGGACTCTTAGGTTGCTTTAATTAGAAATAGATTCTAGTTAAATCAATTGAACGGATAGGAATTGCATTACTAGAGAGAGAATATAGTTTTAACTTAGAAATTTTTATTGGAGTTATAATTAATCATTAAATCAAGATAAAATCAAACTATAGGAAAAGGTTCTAAAGGAATTCTTACTTAGGATCTTACTTATTCATTAGTTGTTTTAATCTAATTTATGGCTTTAATTTGATGATTTAAGATTAGTTTTATTTATTTTCTTCAAATCAATCATTCTCTTTATTATATTAAATAATAAAAAGGTAATTAATACCATCAATTCCAATCCTTATGTGATTAACACTTGACTCATTTTGCTATACTATAGAAAATAATAAATATACTTTCTTATGTGATTTCTTTGGTATCTATTTATGTATTGGTTTTAGTTATATAACATCATTCGTCAATAATCAAATGTCAATATTGATTATCCAACTAAAACCAAAGTATTTAAGAAGAGACACAACAGACTTTAAGATTTTTTTTAACTTTCTTTTAATCAAGGAAATATAGGCTTCAAAACATATAACTTCCTTCCAAAGAATTATGTAATTAGTAATCTTATTCAATAAGTGACTACATTAAATCAAGTCATTGTTGTGAAATTGAAAAAATAAACGTAAAGTATCATTGCAAAAGTAATGTAATAAACTTAGTTTTGATTTTAATATGAACTTATTTTGATGTGAGTGTTCGTTGTAATAGTTTTGAAAAACTTTTGTTGAACTGTTGTGAATTATTTAAGAGAAATTTAGATCCAATGGTTAAGTCAAAACAAACATGATTGTATCAATGATATTATACTGGAGGATTTGCTTATCCATTATCGTATGCCTTCAAATGACATAATATTTAAATTTGTGCGTACTGACCTAAAACTTCTTATAATAATAACAATAAAATACAATTATCTCACAATTCATATAAAAATAATATATTCTACCATAACTTGAAAGTCTCCTATTTAGGGTGTTCCAATCTTTAAACATTCATTACTCAACCATTTAATTGTTAAAACTAGTCATTACAAATTGTTCTACTTGTACACTGGTCAATTGATAAAGCACAAATCGAGTGACTAACATTCATTATGTTTAGGAATAAAATCGATGTCTAGGTCAACTGACATTCATTTGATTGATCTTGTTATAATAATAAGTTTGTTGACCTCTCTTACTTGGTATTGACCTTAGTCAACTGAACCCAGTCAATCTTTTCAAAACTTGGTATTTTTTAAAACGTAAATTTTCAAAAAGTATCTTGTTATCCTTATGGACTAAGTTAAAAAAATTTTGAGACTAATTAAAATAAGAAAATAACTTAAGTCCTCTAAATATGCAAGATCTGTTATTTCTTTATAACTTTAGTCTTTAAACATCTTTAATAATTACTTGAAGTCAATCTTGCTCTTTCTTAATTTTCAATTTTTACTTAAATAACTTCATTAATGATTTACAATTTATTTGAACCTCTTTTAGGATTAAAAACATTTGATATTTGGAGAATAAAATAAATGCTTATGATATGCCCCTTATCTTCACACTTTAAAAGAATATAAATATTCTGTCCTTGGATTCATGTCTTATCTTAATATTTATTTATTTATTGTGATGATAAATGTACTTTGTGATGATGAAATTGATTTCTTACATTTAATAGTTGATCTCATGATAAATTATGGCGCAAACCTTAACATATTATAGTTTGAATAGTTTATTTGCAATGAAATTTGTTTTTTTCCAATGATAAATGCACTTTATGATAATGAAATTGATTTTTTACATTTAATAGTTGACCTCATGATAAATTATGGCAAACCTTACAATATTATAGTTTGAATGGTTTATTTGCAATGAAATTTATACTCCATTAGAAAATATTTTTAAAAAAGTCGTTCATAATAAGCCATAATTGAATATTATAAGGAGAAATATGAATTATATAAAGTCATTTTTGGTCTTGAAAAAACATCTCAATATTGATTTGTCTACTTCAATTATACTATATATATATTTTTTATGTGTGTATGTGTGTATATACTTGAATTTTACCTAAGTTCCTTTTTCATGCTAAGATATTTCTTGTGACATAATTCCATTTTCGTTGTATATTGATAATATTTTAATTGTTAACAATGATGTCTTTTTTTGGGGAAATTTTAAGGATGATGTTAGATATATGTTAAATATATCTAGTTTATTTTTATTTTGGCATATTTTTTAAATTGACATATTCTTCTTATTATCTTGGATTTAAAAATCTAGTTGGATAATATTTTAGATAGAACAGAATTCTATCTTGATTAGATGTGGATTTGATAATGGTTATTGAAGAAAATTCTACGATGAAGATAGAGGGGCATGGTTGCAAGTCTTTGGATGTGTTCTACGTGAAATTGTGGATGACACTAAGCGTATTATAGTAAAGTTCTGGATGAATTAAGGGTTTATGAAAAGATACAAAGGTAGAGGTTTTAAAAACAAAAGATGTTAAGAGACGTGATTTATTTTTTTGTTTTTCATGGGTATGTGCACAGCGTGTGTGAAGTGAGCCGTGAGTGGATAAAAATTTGCAGCTAATTGGTGGGTGTGTGCGTGAATCACTTGGTGGATGTGTTGAAAGTATTTGTTCATAACCCATCTGATGCGTGAGTGTTGGTGAAAACAATGGTGTGGTACTGATTGATAGGTTGTGAATATAACTATTAATTGTGTTAACATCTGCGTATGGGGGCTGCATATATATGTGTTTTGCACTGTTCTTTATCGTGTGGTAGTTGATTTATTCTTATGGAGTGGCTCACAGTTGGACTGATTAGGTTTTAAGTGCGACGACTTTCAGATTTATTTCAGTGGAGCTGAACCTTTTGGGTAGTTGCTCTTCTCTTTTATCTTAAATGTTTTATTGTTTTGTTCTTAGTTGATTGATCACTTGAGTTTTTTTTTATTGTCTTCTATTAAAATTTGTTTAGAAAAATCCTCTGTCGAGGTTAACAAGAGTCGGTCGTGTTATTGGGTGTGAAAATCTTTCACGGGAAGTAAGGTTGAGAGATAGTGTCAAGGATTGAGTGGTGTCATCTCAGTAAAGCCTTGAGTAAATCTATTATACTTTGGTGAAAGAGATTAAACTGGGTGATGGCCCCGCAGACGTAGGCAAAGAGTGTCAAACTGTGTTACCAAATTTCTAGTGCTTTTTATTATTTCATTTTGATTACTTTTGTTTTCGTTTGAGCTAGAGACATCCACGATAAAAATTGAAAAGTTTGCAAAACACCTACCCCCTACGGTTTTTTAATTGGTATCAAAGCAGGTCACCGTTTCAGAACTTATTAGCAAGTTGATGCAGATTCTAGTTTCTCGAACATGACTAATTTTGAGATGAATTTGTTAAGGGGTGAACAAGAAAGGAGCAAAGGATTGGCACTACAAGCTGAAACTGGAAAAGGCATGAATGATATAGAAGATGAATCCGATGAGAATGAGGATATGGATTTGTTAACACGAGAGTTCAGTAAGTGGCTAAAGAGAGTAAAAAAGAACAGACCAGAGTTTAGGCAAAACGGCGGGAGCTCATCAAACAAAAACTTCAAACAACAAGCCACAACTTATAAGGGAGAAAGAAAGGTAAAGATAATTCAATGCCTTGAGTGTCAAGGCTTCGGACATGTTTAGGCGGAGTGTGCTAACATCTTGAAGAAGAGAAAAGGGAAATCCTATACGAGCACTTGGACTGGGAACAAATCCGAGAGTGAATATGATAGTGAAGAAGAAATCGATAATAGCGTTGCGTTAGTTGCTTTACATAACCAAAGTCCAGTTACTTACTTAACAGTAACTGAACATGTAAAAGGGGAAAAAATGAAAAAATTTTAGAAAAACAAAAACAATTCAACTCAAGACCTAATATCAGATTATGACAGTCATGAAAGTGGCCTAGATGAGAGAAAGGAGAATATTTACTAGGCTTACAAAGCAATGTATGAAAAATGGGTGAATACATGTAAAAAGAATGAAAGATTAAAGGAAGAAAATCTCTCTATGAAGAACACTATCCAAGGGTTAGAAAAGAAATGGAGTTGACATTAGATGAGCTTGGTGAAGCTAGAATGAAATTGGTAAGTACTAAAAAGGGATTGAGAATGTTGAATGGAGGCACTGAAAAAATAGAAAAGTTAATGGAAATTGGTAAGGTTAAAAGGGATCTTCAAGGCATTGGCTATAAGGGTGAGTGCTCTAAAGTGAATGAGGAGAAAAATAATATGTCCAGATCTGTTCGAGAAGAAGAAACATTGAGAAAGAATCGAATATATGTACCCACTTGTCATTTTTGTGGAGTTATTGGGCACATAAGGCCAAAATGCTACAAGTTACTGCAAATGTTGTTTTAAAGAAGCCAAAATTGAAGGACAATAAATCCCTCATATAAATTTCAGAATCAGCCTTCAATACCAAAATCCACTTGGGTTAGAAAGGATCAAGGACAAGCACAAAGATGCAATGAAGGAAAAACAAGAAAGTATCCAGATTCACAGTTAGTTACTACTTTTGAAGCAACTGTTTAGACTGAGGATAAGTCAGTTACTTCAGATGAAGAAATCAATCAGACAATTGATGACCGAGATAATGCGACGAGGAATAAACCCAAGTTTGAATTTCTTTGAGGGGCATAGGGATTGTGTGCTTTACATTTTTGAAGTATAGTTTGATGTTATTTATTTTTTAAAAAAAGGGAAAAAGAAAAGTAAAAAAAGTCATCTTTAGTTCTTCTTTAGTTTTTATATTGTCATTGTCGTCCCATCTTTTTAGTAGTTTATATTGTGACTTCTATTTGGCTCCACTGAAGGCTCTTCAGCTCTCTCATCAGTATGGGTCTCTCTCTCAGGTATCTCTCTCTCTTTTGAGCATATCTATCGGTATTTTGAATGATGGTAAATTGTCACCTTGGCATGCTTATGATTCTTCCACTGCATCTATTGTTGATTCTTATGATTATGCGTTTTGATACTGTTTTATCCCAAAGGGGAGACATTAGATTGTTTATGGTGACCATTCCATTCAGGGGGAGATTTCAAGATATAGGTGTGGTGATTCGTCTTGTTGGCATTTTTTGTCCCAAGGGGGAGAAATTTGGATGATTGGATTATTATTACTATGGATGTTCGTTGGAACTTGTTGCATTAAGGGGGAGTTATTGAATTGAATTTAATTTCCATATGACAAATTATGTGACTTAGGGCGAGTTTCAAATTTCTGACAAATATGCCAAAAAGAGAGAGATTGTTAGATATATGTTAAATATATCCAGTTTATTTTTATTTTGGCATATTTTTTTAATTGGCATATTCTTCTTATTATCTTGGATTTAAAAATCTAGTTGGATAATATTTTAGATAGAACAAAATTCTATCTTGATTAGATGTGGATTTAATAATGGTTACTGAAGAAAATTATACGATGAAGATAGAGGGGCATGGTTGCAAGTCTTTAGATGTGTTCTGCGTGAAATTGTGGCTGAAGAACTAAGGGTATTATAGTAAAGTTCTGGATGAATTAAGGGTTATGAAAAGATACAAAGGTAGAGGATAAAAATTTGCAGTGCACAGTGTGTGTGAAGTGAGCCGTGAGTGGATAAAAATTTGCAGCTAATTGGTGGGTGTGTGCACAGTGTGTGTGAAGTGAGCCGTGAGTGGATAAAAATTTGCAGCTAATTGGTGGGTGTGTGCGTGAATCACTTTGTGGATGTGTTGAAAGTATTTGTTCATAACCCATCTGATGCGTGAGTGTTGGTGAAAACAATGGTGTGGTGCTGATTGATGGGTTGTGAATATAATTGTTAATTATGTTGACATCTGTGTATAGGGGCTGCTTATATATGTGTTCTACACTGTTCTTTATCGTGTGGTAGTTGGTTTATTCTTGTGGAATGGCTCACGGTTGGACTGATTAGGTTTTACGTGCGACGACTTTCAGATTTATTTCAATGGAGCTAAACTTTTTGGGAAGTTGCTCTTCTCTTTTATCTCAAGTGTTTTATTGTTCTGTTCTTAGTTGATTGATCACTTGAGTTATTTTTTTTAATTGTCTTCTATTAAAATTTGTTTAGAAAAATCCTCTGTCGAGGTTAACACGAGTCGGTCGTGTTATTGGATGTGAAAATCTTTCACGGGAAGTAAGGTTGAGAGATAGTGTAAAGGATTGAGTAATGTCGGCTCAGTAAAGCCTTGGGTAAATCTATTGTACTTCGGTGAAAGTGATTAAGTTGGGTGAGGGCCCTGCAGACGTAGGCAAGGAGTGCCGAACTGCGTTACCAAATTTTTGGTGCTTTTTATTATTTTGTTTTGATTGCTTTTGTTTTCGTTTGTGCTAGAGACATCCACGATAAAAATTAGAAAGTTTGCAAAACACCTATCCCCTATGGTTTTTCAGATGATAATTTTGATGCAATATGTCAAAGAATCTATATTATAGTATGTAATTTGAGATGAAGTATTATAAATGTCTGTTATTTTCTTTGCAATACAATCAACTTTTTCTTTGATAGCTACCTCATTTTTCAAATGAAGGGACATATAATTTATTATCTTATATTGAACTTTTAAGCTATTAAACTTTGTTGTTTTGACAAAGAAGTAGTTTAGATGCTATTTTGTCTTCTTAGTTGGTAGATGGTCTTATCTTCTCAATCTTATATAAGTCACTCCATCTTTATTTATGTTGTTTATCTTGTGCAATATACGTTTTCACTATTTTCTACATATTTTTCTACCACTTGAGTTACATCAAAGGAATTGTACTATTTTTATATGGATAAATGTACTAATATATCCTTAAAATTCTTTAAAAATTTAAATAAATTCCTAAAATTTTGACATTTATAAGTTGACACTTAATGTTACATCTATTTACAAAACAAACTTTTTAGGCAAAGTTAATAAACTATGTCAAAGTTAGTGTAAGAATATACTACTAAATCAAGAAAAATATTAAGGTCCACTATTAAATTTCATATAAATAAAAATTGTTTTCTAAATAGATGTTATTACTAAAGATTCACTTAGAAATTATGAAATATTAAGTGCTTATTTAGCCTTTGTTTGGATCCTTACTTGCACAAGGGAAAGGAAAGGAAATATTGAGGGGAAAAGAGGAGAAAAGAATGGAAGAGAAATGGGAATTCCTTTCCTCTGTTTGTTTTCCTAATTTATCAAATGAAAGAATTGAAACTTATCTTGGACAAAAGAATTTTTTGAGACCTTTATGCCCTTGATTATGGAACTTGTTTATCTTTTGCTATGAAAACTTCAGCATATACAGATAAAGTATTATCAGATTTGATAACAAAACTCCACGATGAAGCTTCAAGGAGTTGAAATTTCTATAAATAACTAGAGTTTTTAACTTTCCAGTTGCTATGATATAAAACAATATCTTTGGCATAAAAAAAAGAATTTTGTAGAATAAAAATGAAAATTAAGATTTAATATGCATATTAAAATAAAACAAGTTACATATAACTATATGTATATTTACATGGTTTAGAATTTAAACATTCATATTTTGATAATCCAAAAGATAAAGGTTTTGTTAATTCCATTTCAACACAGCCATGACTTCCATAAGCAAAAAACTGCACTAGTATTTACTCCATAAGCAAAAAATTCTATTTCAGTATAGCCATGACTCCGCCATAAGCAAAAGATCTGTAAATAAACATCACCACAAGTTAAACAAAATAAAAACTAGCAGATTAAACAAAAAAAAACAGCATATCAAATTAGGCTTTACCATTTCAAAAAAATTTGCAATACAAAAGATCACCTACCCACAATTTTATCTTCATTCCATTTCCGAAACAGGTGTGCTACTCATCATATGCATTAAATAATTATTACGCTCCTGCTCGGGACAGCCAAAAAATTTTCTCACCCTAATGGAACTTGCAGTTAGAAAATCATAAGCTTTGTAGCGAAGGCACACATCAAGGTCAAGCTTTAACAATTCAGCATACACTTCATGCTCTCTATAAACTCGTTGGTGTGTTTTTTCAGCAATTGTATTTGATTCCTTAAGTACCTCAGCAACATTGTCAATAGATTCTTTAACCCCATCAATTTATGTTGCAACAACACTCTTTCTTTTCTTTTTCTTTGGAGAAGTCACAGAAATTGGATCGAAATTGGAATGAAAAGTAGCTTCAAACTCAGTTGGACTTGCACCATCATGTGTGTGTTCAAAGTTTTCTAAAGATATGTCATTTGAAGCTAATAATTGATCAACCTCATCGATTGTGT
>JAOQMS010093410.1:0-19419 GCA_027563885.1 Erythroxylum longipes | reverse complement strand
GAATTGCTAAATAAAGATGGTATTTATCATGCTTTATCATCATTAAATGGAGTAATGATCTTACCATTAAATGGTTTTATGTTTGTCTTTTAATGATGGCATATAATGTAACCTTTTAGCATTCATTTGATTGAAAGATGAAAGAGGTGCATTTGATGGATCATCTTCCTTCTTTCATAACTAAAACTGAATTGACATGTCATTTTAGGTTATTGGCCTTTTCTTATAGCCATCTTAATACAAATGAAAAGAGCCTCATTTAATGGCTTCTTTATGTTTTGATTAAAGAATGAAGTGATGCATTGGATGCTTTCTACTTTCTTTCTTTTCATGCATAACTGAAATTGATAAGGGGTAAGAGAGGTGTTCTTGCATTTTTTGGTCTCTCTCTCCTTTCTTGCATGTGATAGCCAAAATTTACATGATAAGTGTCTCATCTTTGGCTTAGTTCTTCTAAGAAAAATCTCCTCCAAATATTTCTTCTCCTTTCCCACCAAAGGATCTTGTAACCAAGTTGTCTAAGAAGAACAAGTGGTAGATCGAATTGGTTGAGGATACAACAATAAGGAGAGGATACATTGACAAAAGAAAGAATTCAAAATCAAGGCTAAAGCTAGGAGAGGATACAAGAATAAGGAGAGGATAGCACAGACGGAGTCGGTAATATAATCTCCATCTTGTTCTTTTGATAATTATTTTCCATATACCATATCATATATGGCTTGGTATGTTGATTTGGTTATATTGCTTCCGCTACGTTTTGATTTTTAAAAAAGTTTTGAAATATACCATTTTATCCAAATCTTGTATGTTTTATTTTCCGATCCAACACTCACCATTGTAGCTTAGTCATGCATCTCGTATATCTTAGATCCCCATCCAAAACCATTTTACTCATTCTTCGCATCTTCAATATGTGTGACCTATTAGGTTCCTGGTTATGTTGGCCAATTGAATTAACACCTAATTCAAGCAAGTCATGAGCGGTATCTAGCAACATATCATGACCCCCAATTAATCATAAAGCCAATGGTTTGACTACGAACCCTTCTATAGACAATGTTCTTGTGCAATTCATCCTTTCACCATCTGTACCCCACTTGGTTCAAAGTATGGTTAAACTGTCAATTCCCACTAGAATGAATACCTCACATCTAGCCCAAGTGATGTTAGTTCTTGTCCTAGAGGCTAATTACTCAATTGGATTTGTCACTGAAGACTATCTTTATGACATTTCGACTCTAGTCAGAGATTCTTTAGTAATGACCCTGACAAGAGGCATTGGTATCATTTCCTTCTGTTAAGAGTGGTTAATCCTTTATTGGCTACTCAATTACCTTCGAATACCTTAAGTTGTACCCAATCACCACCTTATGAGCAACCTCTAAGAGGCAGCGATGAATGGAGTCAAAGTATGGGATTCATATACAAGATATCTTTGAGCTCCTCAAGTCTAAAGATATTTGCACCATTGCTATGATAAGACTATCATTGACACTAGAAAAGATTATCTATATGATTGTCTTATGGCAGGTCATCCAATGTACTTACTACTTTTAGCAAGCATCTATATGTTGACTCTAAACAACTTATGCATACAACTTATGAGATCCACTACTTAATCTAATCAAGGAGTATAACATGTGTTAGTCTGTCCAAATTAATAATGTCGCATCTCATTAATCCTATGACTAAGGATAATTTAGATACTAACATAATTACACATGATAGGAATCTCATTATCATGAACTCATCATGATTTCCTTCATGTTATGTAATGTAACAAGGAGTTCATTAATTCGATTTAAGATCACTATCAATTTATAAAGAATATGAACTTCAAATTAATGAAAAAGCCCTTTTATTAATGAAAAAGATTTGTACAATAAGTGTTAAAGGTGATTGCCCTTAAAGCACTTCTCTAGTAGTACATGTTTAGATGTATATTATAAAATCTTTGGAATAATTATTGTGTAATTGAAATTATGATGAGATCATAATTATGAGATTAAATTTTCATTTACGTATTATTTTTAAATGTTCCTAGTTGTAGTTTCATCAAGACGGGATATTGATAAAATGGTAAAACTAGCACACATTATGTTTCTTTCTTATGAAGAAATTAATCGATCTTATAAATTAAAGTATAAAATTACTTAATGTGTGGGTGCTTATTAGAGAATAAGTTCATTGAATTAAAGTATGGAGATAATGTGTGGGTGCTTATTAGAGAAAAAGATCACCAAATTGACCTAACTATGAAGATCCAAAATGGAATATTACCTATTTGTCTGCGGTTTTCCTCATAATGATGGTTGTATAATTGATTCTTAGACTTGAGATTATCAAGGTATCTCGTGTGGGAATTATTGAGTTTTGATGCTACTTATGAACTGTCGTTGGATAATTCAGTCAATATGATATGTGTTCTCAAGCATATATGAATTAATATCTTATTTCTACCATTAATTAACTACCAAATTTAGTATAAGGTGAAATAAGAGTCTATCACAAGGAGATTGTTGTTTATTAAAATTCATTTCGAATGCAAATGAGTGTATTAATCAAGTAAATTTATGTAATTATAATTCCAAAAAAAGTAAAATTCGTTTAGAAAATTCAGCCCACAAAAACAAGGTGAAACAACTATAATTTGATGTTTAATTTAGCTCAAACTTATGCACAACTTGTACCCATGTCATTTTCAATAATAAAAAAATTATGATCTTGAAACCCTTCAAATCAGATCTGGAAATTGCACACTAAAACATGTCATTCACTAGTTTTGCCTTATTAAACTTTAAAGATTGAATTATACATAATTTCCTTTAATAACCCAACATGTGAGCTGTCATTTTTCATGTATTTGGCACATAAAAAAAGCTAAAATCATGTTAAAACTTTATAAAATCAGAACAAAATGTACAGCTAAAAAAATGAAGAGAAAACAACGCAAATTTAGCTTCTTCGAACATTCAAGATTGCTTCTTTCAAGTTCATTTAATCTCATCTTCTTTGAATTTAATTTCCAGACATATTAAACTTAAATGTCTGTCAAAATCATTTTGAGAAATCAAGAAATTAGCTCTAAACAATCAGCTTTCAAATTTGATTGCATAAACAATCTAAGAATAACACTTTCATGTTGAAGTTGCATATTGCTTTTGGAAATTAATTTCAGCAAGTTTTCTAATTGCATTATAGCATTTAAATAACTCTCTAAACATCTCTAAACATACCTAAATGTAAACCAAGCATAAGCAACTAGTTCCTAGGCATAAATTAATCATTATCCAGAAATTTACCCAAAATATATATGCTAGACAACCATTTGTGTGATAAATTAGATTTAAGTAGTTTTGGTATTTCTTCTTTTCAAAGGAGTTTTAGGCCATTAACTTTTAACCCTTGAGACTTATAAAATGAAAAAATATATAATGAGATCTAGAAAATTCACATGTAAACATTTAAACACAGCAGACACAAAATAAATAGGGGCTGAAAGTTTTCTCATTTATCATTTTACTACATATCTTTCAAAAATCCAAACTCAATTACTGATTTCAATCAAGATGTTCTGTAATTAATTTACAGATCTTAGTCGTTAAAATCCTTCAACTTGTGGCCTCATCTACTAGGAAAGCATAGTAGACCACAAACCATACCACATACATGTAAAGATGAGAAAAGGGGGTTCAATCGGAAACTAGAACTAATTAATTAGAATGGAAACTTTTAACACTAAAAACATAATATAAACAAATTTTGAACATGCACATTAACAAGTGATCAAGCATACATTAAGCCCAAAAATTTATTAATTTAAGTTCAAATTTTTATCACCACTTCTCGAGACATAAAGTAGGCTAATTGTTGAGATGCTCACCAACTGAGTTGTCCCTATCTCCCTTTACTAATTTAGAACCAAACCAGCCTGAATCTAAATTGATTAATGCAGTTCTTTCCAAGAAGATGTCATTAGCCCAAAAAATTTCAACCAACCAACTAGCAAAATTCCTAAATCATATGACACTCTAATTAAATCTCAGCCCTTTAACTGACTAACGATTTAATAGTTGCTATTCCACTCACTAAACCCAATAGCAATTATGGACTAAACAGAAACCTATAACGATCAATTCATATTCAAATATATCAAGACATCTCTCAATTTTATATGAAAATGAATCATAAATAAATTGGATAAAGCTTCACATAAATACTGAAATACTCTTAATTTTAGAATTAAATTGAAAACAATTGTCTCAAATTATCCAAACAAAAAACTGAACTAAAATTCTAAAAACTTTTAAGCAAATTAAAATTTAAAAAACTAGATACAAAGAGAGTAAGAGCGAGAGAGACTTATTCCATTGATAGTCTGGACTCAACAGATTGATGATCACTTTGACTCGATAGCTTGAAACATAAAATCCTTGTCCAAAAGTCTTAACCTAGCTCAATTATGATGGCTTTGTATCTCTCATACCACTCAAACACCTCCTTGCTCTAGCCTTCTTCGCCAATAGCTCTAAAGTTGTATTTTACTCTCAATTGCAACTGATACGCTCGATCCCCTAGTTCCACTGTTATCCTTTCTTTTTATTGGTTGTCGAGACACCCCAAAAGCGACACTTTTATGCATCTTTAATAAGCTTCCTCTTAACTCTTCCATTTTAAAGAAAGAATGTCAGGTCTTTTCCTGGGACTTTTACATTTTACTTCATTTACCAATTGCTGCATTTTTATTTCTTCTCTTAACTGCTGTGTGTTTCTTCTTCTCTTTATCAACTAACCCTTACATTTTTTCTATTTACGTTTCGCTTCATTTGTCTTCCAGCTAATTGTGTTTTTGTTGTTTTCCTTTGTTGTATGTTTTCATTTTTGCTTCTGCTCTGCATTGCAGTTTTTATGTTGAGTTTAGACTGTTGTTTGTTATTGGCATAGACTATTTACGTTTTATGGGTTGCTGACCTTTTAATTATCTGCTGCTATCATTCTCCTCATTTGCCTTACTGTACACTTTTGCTCTTTTGGTTCTACACTGCATTTTGCTTTTCTGGTTTGGATTGCTTCTTTTGTTTTGCCTCATTTTACTGGACTGCTGGTTATCTTCTACTCTTGTGTTTTCTGCTTAATTGCTCCCCTCTTTAGACTATTTTAAAGCTTTTCTCATCTGCTGTAGTGTTTTTCTTCTGCTAGAGTTTTCTTCTTGTGGTGTTACATTTTTCCTTCATTATCTATTTGCTAATGTTTTGCTTTGCTTCCCCCAACTGCTTGCATTGTCGTTTTGATGCCTTCTCTAAATGCATCAGTCTATTAATGACAGGCCCCTATCCTGTAATGACTAGGAGACGTGCCTCGTACTCCATAGTGGCTCTCCAGTTGATAGCCAAGTTGGATGGAAAGTTCCCATGAAGCTAAGCCTATTGCCCTTGTTAAGGAAAAATTCAATCAATAATAAGAAATGTAAATAGTGAATTTTTTTTCAGTTTATTAAAAATTTCGGTAGCACAACAGTTGTATTTTGTCATCCTAAAAATTTCAAAGTCTTTGTAAAAGTTCAAAACACTTCTATTATCACATCAATTTCTTAACTCCAAATTGTGGACTTCAAATCCACTCACATGTAGTCTCAAACAGTTACATCAATAAACTTTGAAAAGTTAAAACCTAGAACGCAAAATAAAAATGCCTACGCAGTAGCACTTGATGAAGTTGACTACTCACGAGGTGGAGTCCCTGCTACTAAAGTCCCTGAGTGTGCACCTAAGAGGTTTTATTTTAAAAAAAATAAAGGTTGAGCTAAATGAGCTCAGTGAGTGTTATTGGTTTGCCACAACAACATTTATACAAATGTTAACCTCCATAAAATAAAACAATTTCTTTTCTTTTCAAGTAATAACCAATGTTGTTACAAAACACATTCTTTTCTTTCCATAAGATCAATGAATATGTAAAACAAATCATGTATAATTTTCTGAGATCAAGTTCCTCTTCTCTTGTAAAGTAAACAATGATGGCAAACAATACTTCCATGAACTTTCTTTTTAGAACATATCCTACTACTAATTTTCTTTGCCATACAGTACCCTTAGGTAAGGCCACAGAGCTGGTTTTGCATCACCTACCTATACCTGGTTAACCTCTATAGATCAATTGATATGAAGCTGGTTCTTTATTGCTTACCCATAACAATGCTAGCACTACATATAAATCAGTGGTTACACAGCTAGTTCTACATCGCTTATCCGTAACAGTGCTAGCATAATATATACTCCGTATGTGTAGAGGGTGACTTATAGGACATACTGACAGACACAACACCAACCATGTTAGTAACAGATTCCCGTAAACACCGCCATGCATGTTAGGACGTACTCTGATTGATATAATCATATGTATAAAGGCCTAACGGTGTACCATAGGATAAATCACAATTAATACATAAGTGCACCTCATTTCAATACCAATTTAAAACGTATTCAAAATCCATTTCTATGCTAATTCAAAGCCTACGCAAATTTCAATTCAATGCCAATTGAAAGCGTGTGTACATCTCATTAGTTTCCAAGTGCATTCAAAACTCAATTCAATGCTAAATCAAAGAATGTCTAAATCTCATGGAGATTAACTTTCAAATTCAAGTAGTAGCGCCAATGGAATTATTCATAAACATACTTTTCATAGTAAGGTAAAAACCAGGTTTACAACATCAATTTAAAGGTAAACTCACTATTTATAATTTATCGTTAACCAACCTCAAGTGTTTGGTGCTTTTTCTTTATTAGTCCCAAGTCTATGGTGATGAGAAACTTTATTGTCTTACTCAGCTATGAGGGAAACCCCTGAAGGGTTCCTAAAACCTACAAAGTACATCCATAACTTACTACCTTGTTTTACAAATTTTATGACAAAGGGCTTCGCCAAAATCGTAGCATTTTGTAAGATTAAAATTTTGTTTTCTTTTCATTCAACCATTAAACAAGTTTCATGATTTATAGTGTATTCTTTCCATTTAAATAATGTTCATAGTATATGCCTACTATTTTCCTTATATTGAACCATTGAACTATGTACAACATACATGCTACCATTAAGCCACATATATAGCATCTACATGCTCCCAACTAATAACCATTTAATAACATACATAAGATACCGATATACATGTTGTTTTCATTTTCCATGTTGTTTTTCTCTTCATTTAACCATGCCTCCACTTGTTCCTTAATTTTCACATATCAAACGTTTAAATTAGGTTTTGAAGTCTCCTAGACAATTGTTTTCCTATGGTTTTAGTTTCCATATCATTAAAAATCATGCCATTTCAACTTTTAAATTATGAAACATGTACAAAAAATCACAAGATTCTTCAACTTAGGGAAAGTATCAGGTTACCAAATTCAATCTCAATTTTAATATCATTAAGCTAGAATTAGGTCTAGTTCTCTTCTAGATATTTTTAGTAATATTTCCTAGGTTTCATTTACAGTTATAATCATCCATTTTGGAGTTCTATAGACTAAGTTATGACCAAAATACTAGTACTGTTCAAGGAAACCGAGAATCGTAATACTGAATTTCACTAAACTTAGTTAGGAAAACTTGCCACTTTTTTCAAATCATGCTCAAACATTCATGTAATTCATAAGGAAATTCATGTTTCCAGCTTAAGCATTCACGTGACTAACTAAAAAGGATGGGCAAGAGTTGTTTAACATACCTAAAATCAGATGGTAACATGTTGCCCATCTTTTCCTTACATGTAGTTGGCATTGATGGAGGTGTCCACGGTTTCTAAATTAGACACCATGCTAAATTTATTTCCCAAAGGTAGTAACTTAGAAGAAGACCTATTCGTGAAGGGGCACCTGCAATTATTCTTCAACAATTCTGGTCCAAAGGAGAGCTGAAACTTTAGTGGAATGACGGTGGAGCAGCTCCTCTATCATTATTGTACATGCTACACGTTGAAGAGGGCTATCCACATGTTGCAAAGCTTACTTCAAATAGCTGTCCACCATTTTAATTCTCACCAACTTTGTTTAATTAAGCCACTAACTTGTTGTATCAATCACGACAATTCTTCTTTCCCACAAATTACAAGTTTTTTTTCATTTTTGTCTCACCAAAATGACACATGTCTATACCATATATTGGCCTTACTTGTAACAAATTTTATGTCCCTCACATCTACTCCTTCATAAACATGACAGCATAGGGTTTTCATGCATTATTGTTCCAAAACAATTAGAACTTCTTTATGTATGTGACAACTGCCACTTAAGGTTCGTTCACATATACATATATTATTTATTGTCTAAAATAATTAAATGGCCTAAGAAAAATCTGTCCAATTTTGATATAAATTCTATGTCTAGTTAATAACATGTTACGTCTAAATATATCAACATATAAGTTGGATTGATTCACTTTACGTATCCATAACTATGATTGATTCTTATGTCCTTATATGTTTCAGCCCAAGAATGCTTCAAATTTACCGCATAATAATTGAAAACAAGGTTAATCTTAATCTATCATAAATCCATCCAATTGAATTTATTTTCGGCCCATTTCCATATTAGCCAACTCTAATATTTTTCGACTATCATTTAACTTTAATACTTGTCATTCAGGGTTCGTTTCCTAATTCAACTTTTGGAAAAAATAAAAATTACATTAGTTCGAAAACATCATTCACACGAGATGAGATTTTATAGACACGTAAAAAGAAATGTTTGAGGTTTTACAATTAACCTACACTAAAAACATTTCAACTTAGGCTAATTTTTACAGGAAAATTTAGAAGAAATAATTTTAGGCCTTAAAATAATAAAATATGAATAATCTAGCCCTAATGTGTAATAAAAATAACTAAATGGACTAAGTTTATAAGGATAAAAGATGTAATATTTTACGCTTATCATGGTAGTACTTAGATGAAAAATAAGCCATATGGAGATATTTGATTAAGTTAATAAAATATTTGTCACTCTAAAGTAATTAGAGAGAATGTTCTATTATTCTTAATTAGTAGTGATTTATGAAATTCTTTAACCAGAGTGAATTGACATTCGAAAAGGTGTTTTCAAGTGTCAATTATAAATCAGTTTCTAATTGATAAGAATGAACATGATTGGACACAAAATAGTAGAAATTATATCTATACTCTGTCCAATTGGAATATTGGATGAAGAAAAGATTAAATTATACGTCATAACAATGCATGGATAGATTAAGTCAAATCACTTTCACATTTTTGATATTTGGGTGGTCATAACATGTTGATAGACGTCAATCTTGATCTATGATTATAGAGTGTTCAATTGGAGAATGATAGTTATAGATTACATTATGTTTTAGTGGATAATTTAGTATGTTTTTAGTTGTTAATTAGATTATTTGTATTTGTTTAGGTTATAATTATGATAGTATGACTATGTGTTAGTGTTTTTTGGGTATTATGTGGTTTAGAGCATGTTATCGGGCTTTAATTTTGCATGTTTGAGGTGTTTTGATAAGTTTGTTAGTGTTTAGGACCAGGTAAGAAGAATGGAGAAGATTTGAAGAAAGCATGGAGGAAGAGCCAAGGCCACGACCGTGACACATCAGCCATGATCGTGATAGAAGCAACCTGCATAGGCCACAATTATGGCTCATTAGCTGTGATCATGAAAGAAGTCAAACAGGACTGAGCTACAATCATGATTGATTGGCCATGATCATGAAAGAAGCCAAATTTCAAGTACCACGATCATGACTCATTAGTCATGATCGTGGTGGTAGGTGTGATAAAAACATGGGGATTGCTTCCGAACTCAATTTTTTGAGGTTTATTTCAAACATTTGGGCTTGGGTAAAACCTAGTTTTTACTTTAAATGGAAAATATATATAAAAGGAAAAGAAAGAAGCCCTAATATTGGAGCCTCTATTTTGCTACGTTGAAAAAGACGTTAAAGAAGAATAAAGGAAGAGGAGAGAGGAAGAGGGAGTTGCTACTACTGAAGCTATTCCATTCCACCCAAGTTATATTTCTCTTTCATCTTGCTATTTATTCTATTTTGATCTATAAGATGGAAGTGATCATGATGAATTTGGGTTTAAGGATGTTCTGAACTTTTTAAAGGATTTGTTCTTAAATAAATGTTATTTGATTGCTTTTGATGTTAATGAAATGGTTATTGTGATCATTTCTTATATTTGCACGCTTCGATAATAAATTATGAGAGTGAATCGATAGAAAAATGTTTAGATCTCGTAATGAGAGTTAAACAGTCTAATAGATCATGCAAACAATCAAATTGATAATTTAAATGAAGAGAGATCTCATATAAGGACCTGATTAGAGTGCCTAAAATCTAATTGAATGTGTGGGCTATTTGTTAATTGAGAGATTGCAACTTCCATAATTCAATTCAATTAGGGTTTATAATTTAGGTTTAAATGATTATAACTCGAGAAGGAGTAATCACCCTTTGAACTTCTGGGAGTAATACTGGATTAACTCAAAAGTGATTAAATTGACATTAGATAATAGGATAAATCAAATTTTCTCATAATTGGTTAATCTTCCTTGTGTGAATTTCCATTTGTTAATTGGTTGTGCTTAATTTTTTCTTGTGTTAATTTTACAATTTCACTTTCAATCTATCCATATTCAAACGGTTAAAGAAGCAAAGGAATTATTGGAGAAAACGGCAAGTAACAGTTTTCTCTGGACAATGGATAGAAGTAGACAACATACAACCCTCTGAGAGTAAAAGGGAGACATAATTCTTGACCAAATAATGGAGACGTAAGCTAAGATTGACAACTTAACCCGACAATTGCATAACATGAAAGCCTCCTTTTCAACTACAATTAAAGCACTTCAGCAGAGATGTGAGATGTGTGGACAAGACAATCATGAAACCATCAACTACTTTCTAATGCAAAATAATGAATCAGAGAAGCTTAATTACATAGGAGCACAGTTTGGTTGAGGAGGGGGAAACAACTTATACTCAAACACGTATAATTTTAGGTGGAAGAATCACCCGAACTTGAATACGTGTAAATTAGGAACCTAATGGGTCATATATAAAAGAGCAGTTTGTGAAAGAAAAATAAAATTTAATTAATTTTGAATTAATTATAAAGCTTGAGGAACTTTAAGGGATTTAATATAAGATGTTCGATTTTATTAAAATTATACCAATTATAATTAGAGTTTGACTTTAATTATAATTGAGGTATTTAATTTTAATAGAAATTCCAAAGAAAACCCCTTAATGAATTTTCTATAAATAGTAATAAGCATAAGGGATCTACCACTCTTACTTAATTCCTCTCAAAAGTTAAAAAGCTACTATGTGGATACTGTTAGAGCTTGGATAAGTGAATAGCTGGTGGTTGACATATTGAAAAGCTTTCAAAGGATTTCAATTGGAAAATTGAATCAAATACAATTTCTTATTTTATTATTCTTGATTTATTATTCAATTTATTCAATTGTTAGGATCTAATCAAAAACTGTAAAAATGCTATTTTTTCGTTGTGCCCGTGATTGTATCATTGTTAGTTTTCAACATAAATACTAATAAAATCATAGTTTTAATACACTAATAGTGAAGCAAAATATGAATTAGTACTATTTGCGCTCAAGTTAGTAAAATATCTGAATCTATAATGTTACCTTAGTAATGAACTCCAAGTTAATGATCAACCATTTAAATAGAGAACATGAAATAATGAAGGAAAAATATGAAGAGTTTTATAAGGCAATGATTAAAGTATAACTATATGGAAAATTCATTATTTAAGGATGATACAACGTTAATTCATACCTGAGGGGCTTTCTTTAAAAATAAACGTAGACCAACTTTCAAAAAGACTCTTTTACCTAAATAGAGAGGAGGATAATGGAGATTGGACAAGGCTAATAAAGAGATATACCAGGAAAAGAGAACCTTCCTATAGTGATGTAGAGAAGTCATATATAGATCCATAAAAGTCTCTCTAATCTAAGAAGAATTTTACAAAAGATCCTTAAAGTTATAATACCTAAATTTTATTTCCTAAATGAAAGTAAAACAAGTTTTAAAAGAGTGTGATGAAGGATCATATGGATCCCATCAAAAGGAAATCAATTTGACTTATAAAATAATGAGAGATGGATACTATTTCACTTTAAAAAATATGTAAGATAGCATACGAAGACCTATAATTGTTATTACAGACATTCCTTTTCCATCATTTACTTATAACAATATACTCATATATCTCCTTTCTAATCCTATTTTTCTTAACAGATTATTGATATCCTAAAGATTTTATAATCTACTATTTAGTAGAATAAATCAACCTTATTAGCTACTTCACTAAACAGGTGGAAGGTGAGTCCTTTGCAAAAATCACATATAAGATAGTGGAGGAAGTTCTAGAGAATGAACATTGTGTGCATATATAGAATTAAATTTTAAATAGTTAAATATAATGAACCGTAGTTTACTATTAAGAATATTTCCAACTTTTATAAGTTTGAAAAAACGAAACAAAAGTTATCCTTTAATACGTGTAACAATATGGTAGAAGCGATAATATTCCATAGGCTAAAAAAAGATAGCTTAAGATAAAGGAAGTTACTTTAAACAACTATATAGTGTATTTTGAGTTTACCAAACTACTCATAACTTTTATAGGAGGTTCTCTATTTATCTTTGCTTTTATGATAGTCAGCCTATGTTTGTGCAAAAGTGGTCATTTAGAATTGAACTTAATATAATAGAGATAGAAATCATTTCATTGTGGATAGATTTTTGTAACCTGTTGTTGGAGCATTAGACTTGTGATGGTCTTAGTTTTCTAGCAAGTTCAATGAGAAAAACCTATTTGTTTTAACTCTCCTATAGCTAAACTAGAAAGAATTTGCTTTACTAGAATATCTAGATAACCTACTCATAATGGGCCTGAATGAGTGCATGGAATTTAGCAAAACTAAAATCTAGTTAACTGATAATTGGAAGCCTAACCATTAAAACAAGGTATAAAGACCTACCGGAAGACTCTTTTCAATAGGTAATAGGATTGAATGACCCTTCTTGTTGAACCTCACAAGACAATAGCACAATTGTTGTTGAAAGGGAGATATAATAGTTAACAAATATGAATAAAGGGAACTCACTAAATATGGGAAATGAGTATGATATATGCTTAATTGTTGATACATTTAATCTATGACACTTAGTGGTTAATGCTTTCAAATGCTTAAGAAATTCACTTTAGTTTATATTTGGTTTTAGGTACAATTTGGAAGCATAATAACTAGAGTGAGTTGAAAGCACACTCTTTAAACCATCTTCTTGATATTTACACTCAACTGTCTTTATAGAATAAGAAGGAGAAGGATTAACTAAGATGAAACAAGAAAATCCATAAGATGAAGAGTATATGTTACAAACATCAAGCATGAAAAGTGTATAAGAGACTTACGATGACACTCCTAGTCACGCCCATTACTAAAGGGCTCACAACTGTAAGCCTCAATAAGGCCATTCATAGCCATGACAAATCAATTCAAGCTTGTGAATTTTTCCACCTCACCTAAAAACCTAGTTTTTACTATAAATGCATCATGTTGATGATAGTGGCTACTATTTATTAGAGACCCATAGAGAAGATGGAAGGACAAGCTTCCTGACATTAGTTCAGAGGTGATATCGACACCTAGAGTCGTGATTAAGCATATCTTTTCATTGTTTAATGTTGAATCTCTCTATATGGATTGATTAGGTTATCCTTTTCTTAATTGATTTGGGTTTTCATGCATAGATGACTGTTATTTTTGTTATCATTAGATTGTTTATGTATGAACCCATTGCTAGAATCTTGAATATAATTTGTAATCATTACGTTTGAGTTTCATTTATAGCTACTAATGGTTTCAAATCATTGGGGATAATGTAACTTAGGTTAAATGACCCGAGCTTATATGGTTATTACTTAGATTGGTCTTTTTTCATTTTTTAATGCTGCTATACAATTAAAACTAGAGAGTATGTTCTAGGTTATTCGGTAGCTAGGTTTATTTAACGAGCTTATCCTCATGACCTAAGGGAAAACTAGGAATAGTAAAACTTGTTGTTAGTCCACGATCAATAGTCCTAAGAGTGGTGTGAAAGCATTATAATAATGAAATATGTTTAATCATGTGTAGGTCGAGATTGATCTGAGAATCAGATTTTACACATATTTAACACTTTTATCGCTTTTGACTTTTTTCTATAATTTGCTTGCTTTAGTTTAATTTGATTTTTTCCAAATTACATCAATTCAAAATCCTTTTCATTTCCTTAACATCAATTATTATCATTCTAAAAATTAAATAAACATTCCCTATGGATATGATCCCGACTCACCATAGCTACAAACTTTTAGTATGCAAAGTTAGGTAAATTTTACAGTGCACTCGACTTGCGCTATCAGAGTATAATAAACATCTATAAGAGAATGTGCAAGTGGAGTAGGATAATACAAACCTAAAATCTAACGCAAATGAAAATGAAAATTTCGAGCAAAACTAGACAGATCAGAACATTGAAGAGGATCCTTTTGAATTAGTCTCCGCAACTTCTCATAGAAAATTAGGCAAAAGAAGAAGGAAGCTTAAAGAAGGTTGGTAAACCCCTATAACTTAAAATTTTATGTTATTTCTCTTTTGGAATATAAGAGGGTTGAATGAATCTGTTAAGAAACAGGCAATCAAGGACATCATTTTGTTAAAGAAGTCTTCTTTTTTAGATCTAATAAAGACAAAGATAAAAGTCCCTAGGCTTTAAGACAATATGAAATTCATGGGAAGCAATTGGAAGTTTTTATCCAACCATATGCATCATTACATTGGTAGAATTTTTTTTAAAACAATCAAGATGTTATTAATAACATAAATGTTATTAGTTCAAAACAATTCATTCACATTACTTACTCTATAGAGAGAATTAAGGAACCTTTTGAGATTTGCATCATTTATGCCTATAACTTCGAGTTTTAAAAAGCCAAAATTTTGGATGATATGAGTGGAATCTAGAACACTATGTCAAGACCATGGGTATTAGCTAGGCACTTGAATTATGTTTTTAATTGAAGAACTGATGGACAGAGTTTAACTAC
Organism: Erythroxylum longipes; assembly: GCA_027563885.1. NCBI lineage: Eukaryota > Viridiplantae > Streptophyta > Magnoliopsida > Malpighiales > Erythroxylaceae > Erythroxylum > Erythroxylum longipes. The sequence continues at coordinate 4,265 of JAOQMS010093410.1, read as the reverse complement.
CAAATATTGGTAAATATCTGGGGATGTTGTTTACAGATTAGGAATTCTAGATCTCAAATATGCTGGTAATATTCTTACTTGGAGTACAAAAAACAAAGAAGATGGTTAATAATGAAAAAATTGGATAGAATTATGATAAATCAGTCAGTTATAGTTGAACTAGGGTTTTGTTGGGGTCTGAAAGGTCTAAAGAAACCCTCAAAACATGAAGTTTGGTAGTGACTAGGCATGTGCTCGATGTAGGCAACGAATGTAGCCCTGAAGACCATGATCGTGGCCTATGTCAGGACTTTTTATATGATCATGGCCTATGGGTCATGATCGTAGGCCATGTAATTTACCCCAATTTGCTCCAAAACTCTTTCGTTCTTCGATCTTTATCCTGAAATACTACCAAACACATCAAGGTACCTCAAAAATAGCATATTTAAGCTCAAAGGATTGTTATAACCCATAAAACACTCAAAACACAAATAAGTCACAAACTAACACAATTCTACCCTAAACACATACTAAACAATCGAATAAATGGCTAAACACATATCAAACTATACCTTAAAATACGATGCATTTCACACCTATCAACATCCTACACTTAAATGTTTGCTTGAACTGAAGCAAACAAAATAACAAACAACAAAAAACATAAAACACACAATGGAACAAATGAGGCAATGACTTCAACTTCACGAAATTATTTAACTCTAAACACAATCATTCAAGTTATTCCAAATTATTAACATGCAAGATTCGCATCTAGGTGCTCTAGACTAAACATACGTTTTAATCAAAACTCAAATGTCAAGTTAATCACCCTTTTCAATTGTACACACACATTAATAATTCTTCGATCATTCAAACTTTGTAACTACTCCTAAGTACATTTTCATGAAAAGTCAAGCTATTTACAAGTTTGATAGGTTTTATTAAGAAATACATTTTTTTAAAATTTAGAAATGGACTTAGTCTTTTACTCGGAGGCAAACATTGCTTATGAATGTCGATCCGGTTACTCAACTAAATCATGTTTTTATTAAGCTGCTTGGTTGAAATGTCATTATAGCCTTTTGACGTAGAGGAACACATTTGTGATGATTGTTGATCCAGTTACTCAGCTACATCACATTCGTAACTCGAAGGCCAACAGAATAGTTATTTATATAAACTTAACCAACACACTTTTTTATTACCTATCATGTTGCTTAAGCTACTCGTTTTCATTAAGAAATAATGGCAAAGCTACTTAAGTCGAAAGACTTAAAATTATGAATGAGTATAACAATTTAGAGGGTGACAAACTCACACTAAATCCTAATTAACTTGCATATTTAGCCAAGGAACCTAATTCATTAATTTTATGAGCTAATGAGTCTTCACAACCAAATAGACTATGTTCAAAATTAAATCAATTTCAATCCATCTAAGCCATTGACACATTGACACAATTCACAAAATGCAACCTAATAGACTATCATACAATATGTAAAATACACTTTCAAAGCAAAACACATATCCCACCCTCCCTATACTTGAACAACACATTGTCCTCAAAGTGGGAAGCATACATACAAGCACAAAAGGGGTAATGAAAAAAAAGCAAAAGGCAAAAGAGTAAAATACTAACAAAAATGAAAAGAAAAAGTGTGAGAACATGAAACCATCATGGTGACTGAGGTGGTGATGTATTGGAGGCAGAGACTAAATGCGTTCGATGCCAAGTTGACTCTCTTATCTTATAATTGATTCAAAAATGTTAAGAGAATTAGTATGGAAATGCATTTTGAATCATTAATATTTATTTATAGAAATAAAACAACTTTAACTGCATAACAATTTAAATCAACTTAAACTTCTAATTTATGGTCATTAGCTTGACCTTGTATCATCGAAAACTCAATCGGGATCAATTATGAGCAACTTGCCTCCACCCTTTTCATTTAACATTTATTTTGTAGCCTGTGAGCTAGCTACAAATTGCAAAATGATCAGGAAAACAATATTGATGAAGTTGAGAAAACCAATTAATTTTAGTAATGTCCTTTTCACTAACAAATTGTCAATAAAATAGGGAATAACGAAACTCCTTGAATCTTCCATCGAATCTAACAATTTGTCCTATAAGAAGGTGAGTTGTTCTCTTTCTTCCTTAATCACCTGCGTCTACCCTGCTTCTTCTACTTCATGAACAGAGACTTTCATAGCTTCTTCAAACTTGATGTTTGTTGTCATCTTTTCTTCATCCTTTTGATCTTTAGAGGATTTGAACACATCAAATATCCTGAATGAGCTACTCTCCTTCGAATTATTTAATACATTATTCATATTGAATGTCACTTGGTCATCATTAATCTGAAGGAAAGAGTTCTTTTCATGGACATCTACCAAAGATTTTTTGATGTTCACATATGGTATATCAAGAACTGGTGAAAAACGGGAAGGGTTGGCTTTTTTTTTCTTCATCCTCTTTCTTGATCCCTTAGTCTTCAATAAGGTGGGGTTCAACTTAGTGTTCCACTGGTTCTTCTAACTCTTCCCCATTCTTAATTGTTATAGCCTCATATTGCTCTCATTGATGTAATTCCATATTTCTCAGAGAGTCTTCCAGGCTTCTCTTACAAAATTAATAGGAAAGTTGTCTCACTCGAATCTTTAGACTATGAATAGATGCGACATAATTTTCCATTACTTGCTCAATTTCTTCTTCTAGTCTCTTCTGGCCCTCTCCCATACCCGTAAGCTTATCTAGGATCTTTTCCAATTTACAAACCCATAAACTGGACTCATATTGCTGAAATCCTGATAGGTCTTGATGTCCCATGTGACTACTTACATTGCTAGACTAATAAAAATTTTGGTGGCTCTACCACCCCGAGGTGTATATGTTCCAATAAGGATCGTTACTTCCCCAACCATACTGTGCCTCATTATAATTTGCAAAAGTTCCTTACTCCCTATAATATCTATCTTCCATCATTGTTCTTTCCATTTTTTCTTGGCATCTAGCTCTTTAAATGTCTTATTCTCATTCTAAGATGTCTGACTGCGTCTCTACTTTACGGTCCAAATTTTTTTAATTTTATTTTAAACAAAACATAGTGAAAAAGCCTTAGACTAAAGAACTAAACTAATTGTCTCCCTGAAAATGGCACAAAAAACTTGATCATGGTTTTCCAATGTGTGTATGTTATAATTAATAACCTCGATAATTTGTACGCGTACGGGTCATTCACGTAGTATCTAAGATATCGATCCCATCAGGAGGGATAATTTAATCCTAGAATCTAAGGCCAAAACAATTCGTAGTACTTCAAAATGTAACAAAACAAAGGCAAGAATTTAATTCAATCACACAACTAAATTCCAAGAATCAATTACGAAAATATTAACAAAGTAACAGCTGCACAACCTTAAGTAGATTATGGAAAATTGTAATTTCTCACTTAACAATCTTTCCAAAACCCTAACTAGATATGAAGTTGTCCAATGAACTATCAGGAAACTATGTGAGATCTCTCTTCACATAATTATCGATTTGATTAAATTCTCATTTTTATTGAATCACCTAACTCTTGTTAACCCAAATTAATTATTTTTCATTCGATTAACCTTCTTAGTCTATTATCGAATTATGCAATCACAGAAATCAATCACAATAAATCCAATGAACATAAAACAATCAAATTTTATTAAATCAAAGATAAAAAGCTCGAAGGTGAGTATAGAATATCTCAACATTCACAAATCCTATCATCATCAAACTACTATTCACAATTCTATACAATAATAAAAATGGAAAATAATAGGAAATACAATTCTAAATGGAGACGAGAGGCAACAATGTTAGAAACTTCTGATGCAGGAAATACGTCGATGTCAGCTTCTTCTTCACTTCTCTCTTCTCAACAATTCTCTGTAGGATTTCTCTCCAAAAGTGGTTGGTGAAAAAGCCCTTTCTTTTTGTTCTTGTTATTCTATTTATGTTCTTTTGTGTTTATGAACTTGAGTTTTTTCGTGGTCCAAAAGGTCCAAAAAATCCTAGAAACGCAAAGTTTGGAAGTGGCTGTGCATGTGCCTAATGTAGGCTACGATCGTCAGCCATGCAACTGGCCTCAATTTGCTCCGAAACTCCTTTGTTCTGAAAACGATCTAGAAGGGGCGCTGAATAGATCTTTTAACCTTTTTCGTAAAGTGCTACAAAAATTAAAGAATTAGAACACACACAAAATAAATAATCAAAATTGAAATGTAACAGAGTAGGGAAGAAA
>JAOQMS010093380.1:0-19423 GCA_027563885.1 Erythroxylum longipes | reverse complement strand
ATCAAATGGCAAATGGTTATTAATTAAAGTGAAATAGTTTGTGTTATTGATCTTCTACACTTTATGTTTATGGTTTTTAAAAAAATTTTATACCGACTGTTTAAATGTTAAGTGATGTGCCACGCCACCCTCGCGGGGCACGGATTTGGATATCACCATCGATATCGGGTTTGGGTCCAGCGGGAGTGGGGTGTTATATAGAAAATAATTAATACTTGACTAATAAATTGATTCAAATAAAGAACGAAAGTCTCACAATATTCATAGTTCAATAACTAGGATTCCATAAACCAAGAAATAAGAGTTTAGTTACCCAACATCACAATTTTTCCTAACTATTTGAGATTGTCCACGTTTATGGCGTTCTTGATTTTCTTCTTTGTTTCCTGTCCAGCCGCTGTCCTTTTTTCTTTATTTTTCTCTTTTTCTACTAGGCATTATCCCCCTCTATGGACATGTTCTGTTCCCCTTTTTCGTTGCTTGAGCCGCCACCTTTTCTTCTCTATTATGTTCTACACTACTATTGTGTTAATGTGACAAATAAACTTCATTGGTCCATTATCATTGTTCTCTTCTGTTTTTTTAAAACCTACAATGATACTGTGAGTTTTTAAGTAAAACGCATGGGTTATGTTTGATGCGTTAAACGCATGGGAGTTTAATGCGTCACATTGGTATCACTGCATAAGGCTATGTGTAGTTAGGTTCAACGCTTGGTTCAGCTCTTTTTGTCCCAAAATGTTTGTAGTTCTTTCTATTTGGTTCTAAAATACACCTTGACTTAAAACAAGATTAATTTCCATTAAGTATAACTTCAAACCTCAAAAAAACAAAGAAAATTAACACACAAAAAGATATAAAATAAAGAGACTAACAGACTCCCCAACATTTAATCTTTTGCTAGCCCTCGAGCAAATTAAACGCGAACATCAAATTCTATCAATTCATTTTCAAAGAAACCAAGCGTGTGCAATCATTCAAACTTTGGCCAATCGAATGTCATGCTATTACACAAATCATGATTAGTTTTCATCAGTGCACATAAACAAACTCAACTTATGATACTATCATTCAAAGATAAGCATAAACTCATAATAAGTTTTCTTCACGGGATTCACTCATTTCACTCAAGTGTTTATAGGTTGGTGTTTCGCTCCAAACTCCGTATAGGAAATCACACTACCATAGGCTTGCAAATACATCAATTCTCTTCTATAGTGATAAAAATAGATCAAAAGGGATGTATTTGAGGTTGTCATGCGGCTAAGTTTAAGGAGAGTCAAAAGGTTTAAGGGGTTCTTCACCAGTAGTCATAAAGCAATAAGTATACAAAGGGACAATAAAATGTATTTCTGAGAATTGCATGTAAATAACTAACTACTCAACACTTATTATTGCTACGATACTTGATTCTTTTCTTTTTCTTTCATTTTTTAATTACTAAGGAAATAGTGAACAATAACAACAACTAAATACAATGTGCTATATAAGTAGAAGTACATTTAAACTCATCTCAAAAAAATTATATAGCGAAAAGTCCCAAAACTAGCTAACTTAGCACTTTATTAAACTTGTGAATAGGTAAGGCTAATGGGGTTTGATGTTTTAGAATGAGATTTTTTCTTTAAGAAACAAAAGGGGTAAAGGCGGTTTGCAAGGGAAAATAAGATAGGTGGGTCATTTAAGTCAAGGGTTAAAAGAAAAAGAGCCTTAATCATTTCTATCTAGCATGCATCTAATAGATTCAAACAGGTTCAAAGCAAGTTCTAAAGGTAATCACCTAAAGGAGTATCATACACTCAAAGAAATGAAATGACTTTTGAATGGAGTCATATAGGCTCAATTCCTCACATAGGCTCAATTGAAAATCCATTATGCTTCTATACATTAACTAATCACTCAAGCATCAATTTTTGAGTAAGCTTATGTAACCAACTACTTTAATCGATCAGTATGATTCACCTTTTATCCAATTGGCCTAATTCGACTTCAAGCATGCAATTCAGTTTCCTTCTAACTACTAAGATAGAATTTAATGGTTTAACATACATCACGTGCAAACTAAAAGACAAAAAAGAAAAAAATCAAAATCAAAATGAGCAAAGAAACAGTAAATTAAAAACACACTATCACACAAATATTCAATGTTTCCCTAACTCCCCCACACTTAATCTACATTGCCCTCAACGTACTAGCAAAAAGAAAAACATAATAAAATAAAGGTTTAAGAAGCTTCTCTATTAATGCATCAAGGTGTTAGTGGAAAAGGCAGTTGAAACTTCTAGTGTTTGAAGAAAGAAAGTGAGTTGGTTGTGCTCCAATCTGTCAAATCTGCACTGCATGCATTGTAGGAGTGCTAAAATAGTCGAATCAAATGCAAAAGGATGTGTTGCGGTAGGCGTTGATGGTTGTGAAGTTATGGTTGTGGAGGTGTTTGTAGTCGCAGTTCTTCTTTTTTGCTAATGCGGGTGAGGAGTCGATTGTACAGCTGGTCTAGGTGGGGAAAAAGTGTACCCATCAGCTTCATTAGCAGCTACAAGTCCCATCCTGTACAAACACTCACAATCCAATGGTTCCATCTCATAAGCAACTGTGAGGTTAGTGTTATCAACATCTAAGACTCCAATATTAACAGCAAGTTGAGTGATATATGAGCCTAAGATTAAAGCTTGATTTTGCTTTTTCAATATGGAATGCATTTGAGTGAGCATCTAAAAACCCAAATTAAGTGAGACATCATTTTTCATGCACTATAAAAATAAAAATGCAGCTTTTGATAGAATACTAGTAGTTTTACTACTACCAGAAAAATTGTAAACTAGAAAACGATGCATGTATTTCAAAGTTGGTTTGCGAAGAAAAGAACTTTTGGAACTGCAAGAGTTATACTTTTCAGAATCAACAGACCATTCTGACTATAGTGCGTATGGATCAAATTCAGGCGCATAATCACAGCAACCATTTAAAAATGCATCACTTTTGGCCACGAATTTTATCACAAATTTCATTGTTGCACAAAATGAAGCAACAGAAAGTGAATGCCACTGATTCATAAGCCTACACTCGATCATACTAGGTATGAACAAGCTAATATTTGGATCATCGAATTTGAAAAGAAAAGTGGCATAAAATTTCCTAGTAAATTCCACAAAAGCAGGGTATCGAACATTAATGTAATATATCCAACCCATATTAACCACATAATGTTTAGTTTCAGAAAGAATATTCAAAGTCTCCAAAGTTTCATCATATATAAATTTATAAGGATTTATATGCCTATCACAAACAATTTTGAAACGATCGTCATCAATATTTCGATGAAACGAGTTGAATGTATGAATTGTCAATTGTAGCCTACTCTGAAAAACAACATTTTTACCGTTTTAGGTTCGTCTGCGCGTTGTAGGGAGAATCTCGCCACTGTCTACGTCCACAATATGTTCTTCTACCACTGTTTCTACTTCAGCTTCTTCTTGGCCCTACGTTTTCGCTGTTTCTGGTTATGGCTGGACCTCATTTGCGTCGAAGGAATTGGATTCTTTAGGAGTTGCAGGTGGTTGTGTAGCTGTGGATAATGGTGGAGAATCTACAAAAGAAAATAACGATGGGCTGTCTTCAACATTAATGGGGTTGGCTGCAGAACAATGTTGTTATAATTATTGGGTGAGCCATAATGAATTGAGACAGCTTGAGTGTCTAGGTAGCAATTTTGGTTAGAAGCTGGGATGTTAAGAGGTTGGATTGAGTATGGACGACTTAGGTGGGGTAGTTCATTTTGGTAGCTATGAAGGGGGCTTTGGGCTGCTGGTGAGTGGTTTGTCGATTTGGAGAGGGAGTTTGGGTGCTTGGATGGTGATGGTGGAGTGGGTTGTTGATTTGGACGGGGGGCTTGCGATTAAGGATTGGAATTTTGGGGAAAAAGGAAAGGGACATTATCAAACTAAACAAAAGAGATGAAGGAGTTAACAAAAAGAATAAAAGAATAAAATAAATAAATAAATAAAGTAAAACAAAACATAAATTAACGCACGCTTACCTTACCTCATTAGCACCTGTCGCTATACACTTTTTTTAACAAAATAAAAATAAATCAAATAAAAATAACAGGCTAATTTTTTATTTTTTAAGAAAATTAAGAAAAATAAAATGAAATAAAAAATGAAAAAACTTAAAAATAAAATAAATCTTGAGATGCCTCTCAAGAGTGCTTTTTTAATGTCATATTAGCTAGAAGAAAAAATTTATTGACTTACTCAGAGTAAACAAGCTCAACTAGTGCAATTTCTTCCACAGTTTTAACTTGTAAATTCTCATAATACGGTTTCAATCGATGTCCATTAACTTTAAACACTTTAAAAGTGTCTAAACTCTGAATTTCAACTGCACCATGTGAGAAAACATTAGTAACAACAAATGGACCTATCTAACGAGATCGTAATTTACCAGGAAAGAGCTTTAGTTTAGAGTGATAAAGAAGGACCTTTTGACTTATGGAAAATTCTTTTCTAGTTAAGATTATGTCTTGAAAGGCCTTAGTTATTTCTTTATAGATTTTAACACTCTCATAAGTATCATTACGTATCTCTTCCAACTCTTTCAATTATAATTTTCGATTAATTCCAACCTCAGTTAAATCCAAATTGCATTGTTTGATAACCCAATAAGCCTTATGTTCTAATTCTACAGGCAAATGACAAGGTTTTTCAAATACTAACCTGTATGGCGACATACCAATAGAACTTTTATATGCTGTCCCGTATGCCCATAGCATGTTGTTTAAACTCAAACTCCAATCTTTCCTGTTAGGATTAACCACTTTCTCCAAAATTTATTTGATTTCCCTATTATAAACTTCAGCTTGTCCACTTGTCTGGGGATGGTATGTTGTTGAAGTTCAGTGTAACGCCATATTTCTTTAGTAAATCCTCAACAATTCGGTTACAAAAATGAGTTCCAGTTACTGATTATTATTCTAGGCACTCCAAACCTAACAAAAATATGAGACTTAACAAAATCGACAACAACTTTAGCATTATCAGTACGAGTAGCTTTGGCTTCAACCCATTTTGAAACATAACCTACAGCAACGAGAATAAATGTCTTATTGAAAGAGGAAGGAAAAGGGACCATAAAATCAATTCCCCATACATAAAAAATTTCACATACTAGGACATTCGTGAGTGGCATTTGATCTTTTAGTCATAAACTACCTATTCTTTGACATCGATCACAAGAATTGCAAAATATACAAGCATCATAAAATAGTTTAGGCCAAAACAAACCATATTCAAGCACCTTATGGGCTGTCCTTCTAGGACCAAAGTGTCCACCATACGCAAAAGAATGGAAAAAATTAAATATAGAAGGGATTTCATCATCAGATACACATCGCCTAATAATTTGATCAGAATAATATTTCCACATATATTACTCATCCTATGCATAATATTTAGCCTCTCTTTTGATTTTATCTTTTTCAGCTCGTGATAAAGTACTAGGTAAAGACTTGGTAATCAGAAAATTAACTATGTCAGCATAATGTTCATCTGGAAATTCATCTTTCAGGTTGTCTGAAATTGTGTCTAAATGGATACGACTAAGATGATCTGTAACTAGATTTTCAGTTCCCTTCTTGTCCAGTATCTCCACATCAAATTCTTGCATTAGTAGAATCTAACAAATAAGACGTGGCTTTGTTTTGGACAACAAATACTTCAACGCAGTATGATCTAAATAAACTATGACATGTGTTCCTAATAGATATGAACGGAACTTCTCTAGCCCGAAAACAACAACCAATAATTCTTTTTCTATTGTTGAATAATTTTTTTTGGGCGTCGTTTAGCATCATGGAAGCACAGTAAATCACATGTGGCGCTTTGTTCATCCTTTGCACTAAAACAACTCTTATCGCATACTCGCTTGCATCGCACATTATCTCAAATTGGATACTCCAATTCGGGGGTTGGATTATTGGAACAGAAATTAACTTCTTTTTTAATTCATCAAATGCTTTCCTACCTGCTTCGTCAAACTTGAACTCCACATCTTTTTGAAGTAACTTGCATAAGGGTTTAGTGGTCTTTTAAAAGTCTTTGATAAAGCGTCGATAGAAATCTGTATGTCCAAGAAAAGAACGAACTTCTCGAACACTAACAAGGTAAGGAAGAGATTTAATAATTTCTATCTTAGCCTTATCAACTTCAATTCCCCTAGAGACACTATATGGCCTAAGATTATCCCTTGATCAATCATAAAATGACATTTTTCATAATTGAGAATCAAATTATTTTCAATTCCACGTTTCAAAACTTTTTCAAGGTTAATCAAGTAGTATCAAAAGACTCACTATAAACTATAAAGTCGTCCATAAAAACTTCAATACAATTACTCACATAATCAGAGAAAATACTTACCATATACCTTTGGAACGTGGCGGGTGCGTTACATAGTCCAAATGGCATTCTTCAATTCGTAAAGGTGCCAAAAGGACATGTGAAAGTTGTTTTATCTTGGTGATAACCTGAATAACCATCTAAACAACAAAAATGAGTTTTTCTTGCAAGTTTTTCAAGCATCTGGTCAATCAAAGGAAGTAGAAAATGATCTTTACGAGCAACAGAACTTAACTTCCTGTAATTTATACAAACCCTCCACCCATTTTGCATATAGGTAGGCAACAATTCATCTGAAGTGTTCGCTATTACAGTTATTCCAATTTTTTTAGGAACCACCTATACTAGACTTACCCATTTACTGTCTGAAATTGGATAGATTATCCCAGCATCGAGGAGCTTCAGAATCTCAGTCTTGACTACCTCTATCATTGGTGGGTTTAATATTCGTTGGGGTTGTCTTATTTCCTTAGCTCCATCTTCCAATAGAATTCGATGCATACAAATTGATGGGCTAATCCCCTTCAAATTAGCCACAGTCCATCTAAAAGAATCTTTGTAATTTTTCAATATACCCAATAATTGTGTTTCTTATAAAGATGTTAGCCTGCTCAAAATAATAACAGGAAGAGTATCATGCTCACCTAAATACACATATTTTAAGTTACCTAGAAGAGCCTTCAACTCCAATTTCAGTGGTTGTATAAGAGAAGACAACAACTTCAAATTATTTCTAGTTTGCTCTAGAAAACATACCTGCTCCTCCAAGTATTTGCTTCACTCTAAAATCTGGATAGTGGTATCCAACTCCTCAAGAATGGCAAGATAATCAACTAGTGTTTTTCCTTCCTGAATATCCAAGGTATTTTCCAATGCAACCCATAATTTATCTGGTCCATCTAAACAAAATGTTTCTTGCACTAAAGTATCAAGAAAACTCATAGAAACAAAAGTTTGATCATCATTCGGAAATTTTATGGCATCATAAATATTGAACTTAATAACATCACCATCAAACTCTATAATTAAAGACCTATCATAAACATCAATTTTTGCTCCAGAGGTTTTCAAAAATGGTCTTCCCAATAAAATTGGGACTGAAGTGGATGAATCTTCATTACCCATTTCTAAGACGTAGAAATCAATAGGAAAAATCATATTATCAACTTGAACTAAGACATCCTTAAGAACACCCTTAGGATAGGCATTAGATCGATCAACAAGTTGGATTATGACACTAGTTTCTTTCAGAGGCCCCATATTCAAAGATTCACAAATAGATTGAGGCAAACATTTATCAAAGAACCTAAATCTAACAATGCTTTCTCAAATTTGAGATTACCTATTTTACAAGAGATTGTAAACATACCTGGATCTGGACACTTAGGAGGTAACTTCTTTTGAAGTATAGCAGAAACATTCTCACCTTATCACACCTTTTCATTGCCACTTAACTTTCTCTTTAAGGTACAGAGTTCCTTAAGAAATTTAGCATAATGAAGAATTTGTTTCATAGCATCAAGTAAAGGAACATTGACCTGTACGTTGCGAAAAGTTTCCAGAATTCTTTCTCTTACTTCTCTTTTTTTCTTGGCAAAACGATTAGGAACAGGAGGTTGTACACTGGAACTTATGCATGATAATGAAAGAATCACCCTCCTTTTTCTCTTGTGACTGCTTTGGAACTTCTTTCTCTACTTATTCTTCAACTTCTTTCTTAGAAACCTTTGGGGTAGGTTCCTTTAACTTTTTACCACTTCAAAGTGTGATAACACAAGCACTCTTCTTTAGATTCACCTCAGGTTTCCTAAATTTTATGCCTCTAACCTATTGATGGCAATCGCCATTTGTCTCATTTGAGTTTCAAGATTCTGTATGTTGGCTTGCGTATCTTGCTAAAATTTCATGGTATTCTGTTGAAAGTTCACAATATTCGTGCCCAATGTCTTGGCTATGTCCTCCAAGGGATTATTTTCACTAAAACTTTGTCCCATTTGTTGTTGCTGTCGAGGCACATAAGGTTGTTTGTATGTCTAAAAAAGATAACTTACTTGTTGTCCCTGATTGTTTCCATGATGGAGGTTTGGATGATCTCGCCAACCCGGATTATATGTATTTGAAAACAGATCATACTTCTTTTAAAGTTGTCCCAAATAACCACCCATTACCTTGGCTTCTTTAACTTGGTCTTCTTATAGAGTGGGACACATATCTATGCGATGGCTAACCATAGAACAAATACCATAAGTCTTAACTTCCCCTTTTCTAGATACTGTAAGTTAACGCACCAAAGAAAACAAATCATCTAATCTTCTTTCCAACGACGAACCTCCCATCCATTAACATGTCTTAAACCATAATCATTCTGAGTTCCAAATTGTTGAGAGTTAGAAGCCACAATTACAATCAAATCCTATGCAACTGCTGCTGTTTTATCAACTACAGCTCCTCCACTTGTAGCATCTATCATACTCCTCTCAGTTGGTAAAAGACCTTCTTAAAAATATTGAATCAACAGTTGATTGTTGATTAGATGATGGGGGCAGCTTGCACACATCTTCTTAAACCTCTCCCAATATTCATATAATGACTCCCTGATGTTTTTTCGGATTCCACAGATTTCTTTTCTAATATTGGCCGTCCTGGAAGCTGGAAATAACTTCTCTAGAAATAGCTTCTTCATCTCTGCCCATGTTGTAATACTTACAGCAGGTAAATAATATAACCAATCTTGGGCATCATCCTTCAAAGAAAAGGGAAAAGCCCTCAGTTTTATCTGCTATTCGGTGACATTAGTAGGCTTCATCCCCATGCAAACAACATCAAAATCCTTCAAGTGCTTATAAGGATCTTCTCCCAATATGCTTTGGAAAATGGGTAGTAAGTGAATCAGTCCCGACTTCAACTCAAAATTGTTATTATCACCCAAATTCATAAAATTAATGTAGTGAGATTATTAGTCCTCAGCTGGAGCAGCCAGTTGACGTAAAGTGCAGTTTGTAGCCATGTTCCTTTCTCTCTGTCATTCTTTTCTTAGTACTTGTTGTCTTTCTTTCGTCTACTTTCTTAATGCCTTTGCTTTTTTCTCAATTTCAGGATTGTACTGCAAATTTACAGATTGATTCAAACATATAATGTATATAAAATGTCAAAAATTCCCTGGCAACGGCACCAAAATTTGGTGAATGTTGTCGCCTGCAACCAAATATAAAAACAAACTAACTTCCTGCAACACAAATTAATGTACTAGTGGAAAGTAGGGATCGTTCCCACGAGAAATTCAGACATTACTAGTTACGCAATAAAAGGGGGGTTTAAATTATGAATTAAATAGAATTTAATTGGAATACGTAATTGAAAAATAACTGATAGCAAAACAATGAGAATTTAACAATCAATAGGAATAAGTCTTGGTTTCCGATCTCCTTCATTATTGAAATTGTGTTGATCATCGACAGTAAAAATAATCAATTTATTAGTTAAGCATTCATCGTGGTAAATTTCTTTACCTATTTTCTCTTATGCTTAGTTAACCGAAACATGTATTTGAATTAACCCTTATTAATCAATAACCTGGATACGATCTCATATTTAATTAATTAATAGCTTTACGAATCAATAAAATCGACGAACTAGACAACAAACATACGATGTATATTTAGCCTAGACAACTATTTTCCTAGAATCATGTCCCTAACGTAGTAGGAAAAAACTAATTGCTACTTTTGATTAAAAGAATTGAATGTCAACCTATTAGATCTAGCAATCGGTTGAATACAATCAAAAAATAGTTGCACACCTAGCTGTAAAATCAAACAATCAGATAATAACCCAAAAAATAATTAATACTTAACTAATAAATCGATTCAAATAAAGAACGAAAGTCTCACAACATTCAGTGTTCAATAACTAGGATTTCGTAAACCAATAAATAAAATTTTTGTTACCTAACATCACAATTTTTCCTAACTATTTGGAACTGTCCACATTTGGGGTGTTCTTGATTTTCTTCTTTGTTTCATGTCTAGCCGCTGTCCTTGTTGCTTTATTTTTCTCTTTTTGCTGGGCGTTATCCTCCTCTATGGACATGTTCTGTTCTCCTTTTTCGTTGCTTGAGCCACCACCTTTTCTTCTCTATTCTGTTCTACACTACTGTTGTGTTGATGTGATAAATAAACTTCGTTGGTCCACTGTCACTATTCTCCTCTATTTTTTTTAAACCTACGCTGATACTATGCGTTTTTAAGTAAAACGCATGGGTTGCTTTAATGTGTTAAACACACTGCTACTGACTGTCACATAGGTATCACTGCACCAGGCCATGTCTAGTTAGGTTCAACGCCTGGTTCAGCTCTTTTTGTCCCAAAATGTTCACAGCTCTTTCTATTTGGTTCTAAAATATACCTTGATATAAAACAAGATTAATTTCCATCAAGTATAACTTCAAACCTAGAAAAAAAACAAAGAAAATTAACACACAAAAAGATAGAAAATAAAGACACTAACATTCGCCTTGTTAAACATGTATCCAGTATGGGCATGTTAAGGTCCTCAAACAGTAGTATTTAAGGATCATCGTATTTTATCCTTAAATGTTTGTACATTTTGATGTATTATGACATTATGATTATTTATTAATATAGATTATCATCTTTTTATCCTCAGTAATAACAATTCTTATGTATAGTTATAATACATACGAAGGTTTTAAGATTTATGTTGATCTTAAACATTTTTAAGGTCATTAGGCATATATAAAGATTGATCTTGATCCTATGTCATTTAGACACATATAGTTTATTATGGATATCCATAAATTTGACATGTCATAAGGGGATATAAGGTTTAATCCCATAAAAGTTCTCTAATGTAGTTTAGCATTCAGTTAGAGAACATAAAGGTTTTCTCTAATGTTATTTGGCATTTGATGAGAGAAAATAAGTTTTCTCTAATGTTGCTTAGCATTTGGTGAGAGAAAACATGATTTCTCTGCTGCGGTTTAGCATATGTAGTTTAGCATAAAGTTGGAGAAATCGAGACCTACAAAGGAAGATGATACATATTAGATCATACAGATATCATCCTAGTTTGCCACACCCCATTTTCCTGATCATGTTAGTAAGGTATTAGATATTTGTGATTATATTGGACCTGAGTCACACATGACACATGTGTTTGATATTTTTCAGTGTCGAAAGCCTTGCAGGACGGAATGTTGAACTTTCATCATCTTTAGATCAAATATTTTTTAACTTTTAAATTTGGTACCAATACAGTGGCATGATTTAATCGAGTTTTTAAACTGATTTTAAACTTGAAACAATACTGCAATTAGGTATTGTCCATGGGAGAGAATGTTGGACTTTTTAGACTTTTCCTATAAAGTTGGACAACATTTAATTGCATTTTTTGGTTTTTTTCAACAATTTATCAGTTAAGTTACATAATTTGATCCAGATAAAGGTATTAAAGCGGCCCAATAAATCATCTAAATCAATGGGTCGAAGTCTAGGAGGAAAATGGATCCCGATTAGTATAAATTGGACTTATATCACGCTTGTGATGGGGAAGCTCCATATGAAAACCATATATAAATGTTAAGGTCTCCTGAAGTTGCTCATATCATTCATAATCATACGGATTCTCTAGCTCGTTAAGAGCGCTTACGTTTTGAGAAAACTATAGAAAGACGTTAATTACGTGTTGATGAACGATTCCCATGAAGGTTCCGAAAGATTTAAGTTTGTTTTGGCCACGGAAACTGCTTTGAAAGTTAGAATGGAACCAAAATCAGATATTCCGCATTTCCTTCATTTTTTACCCTTTCATGAACGATCCGCGACACATAATAAAGTTTATGCTACATGTTATGAAGTCATCTATAATTCTGCATAATTCTAGCAGATTATATTGCCGCTTGAGGAACCTATTTCTTTCTCAGCTTTAAAAATAAGGGGTCTTCCTTCAGTATATAAATGGAATATTAAATTCTTTCAATAATTATTACCAATAAGTCATTTCTTAGTGGCATGTTTAAAAATTATTTATTAAATAAATTTAAAAATAGTAGTTTATCGAGGAACATCCTTAAAAAATTCATTACCTTTTTAAAAAAACATAATTTAAAAAGGAACATCCTTAAAAAATTCAATGCTTTTCTATAAATCTAAAATGTGAACTATCTGCATTTGGTTTTAAGATAAACTACTCTTCAAAATATAAATATATCGTAAATCATATTAGGATGTTGAAGTGAACAAGATTGAGTTTCTGTTGCAAAAAATATGATACTCACTTTTGTTCATATAAACAATAAAAACTTTTGTTCTTTCCCCTTGATATAAGATGAAATATTATATAGCTACTTATAATGTTAATGGAGAATTCTATACTAACAAACTTAAAGCTACTTAATGATAGGATATAAAGAGGGAAATACTTTTAATAATATAATAAAATTTGCATAACATAAAAAATGACCATTATGTTCTTATTGTACCACAACTCTATCAAGGTAACTCCAAATGACTCAAGTTTAAATTCATTTGAATCTAGACACATAAAACTTAAAATACATCTTAAATCAATTTAATTGGTTAAGATTTGACTATTTAACTAATCCTTTAAATTTGTTGCAAAATTCTAAAAGTCAACTTTATTTCTAAAACATTCTACATTTTTTTGTATAACTCCAATATTATCTATAATTTTTTTAAAATATCATACTTGAAGGGCTAAGTAATACTTTTAGCAACTTGAGTAAGAAACTTTACAAACTCCAAGTTAATCTTTTTCTTTAGCAACAAAATTTTGAATAAAATGAAACCTTGTGTCAACATACTTGCTCCTATCATAGAATACTAGATTCTTTGCCAATGGCTGAATCGATTTATCGTCAATCATTATTTTTGTTGTTTCAATTTTCTATAATGAAGCTCTTTTAACAACCTAATCAACCAAATACCATAACAAATATAGTATCTCCAACATACTCCACTCCACTTATGAAAAGTGTGACAATGGATTATTTCTCTTAATGGCAAAAGATTACATTATGTCTTAGAAAGAAAAAAACCATTAACACTTTTTAGTCATCAAAATCTTTGGAAAAATCACTTTTACAAAAACACATTAAATTAAAGTTTCTGAAAGATGAGTAAGTCATGTGATAGTCAATTATACCTATGAGTTATAGAAGAATTCTCAAAGCTATCTTTATGTGAACTTTATGTTGGAAAATCGGGTTAGGATTCGATCTTGTGCGCAGCAAAATAACTATAAAATTTTTAGTATTTTAATTTCTCAAAAATCAAGATCACTTTAAATCTTTAAAATGATTAACAATTAAATCATAATAAAGTATAAATCTTAATTTATACCATATTCCAAAGCTTAATCTTTTTCTTTTCGTATCCCTTAAATCATTTCTTATGGTTCTAATTTTGTTACTGAAGATTTGATTAGGTTCTATAGGTTATGAAAGCAACATCATCCTTTAAATTGGAGTTAGAGAAGATTTCACTAGTACTAGATGGATGTTAATGACATTGGAGAAGGTTGGAAATCTTTTACTATAAGGGGAATACAAATTATTTTCACCTTCTGCCAACATTTTTCATAATTCTTACATGTTTTGTACATTGATGATAATATACAACTTAAGTGTGAAGCAGGGACTTAGCAGTCAAGCTTATCAATTTCATTATAAATAACTTAATAATGAAAAATTCAGGAACACTTTTTTTAGAAATGATGTCATCAAAATAATTCATTATGAGTTTGATTGTAATTGCGATTTGATTTGTTTAAGTAAATAGCTATGAGTTTTGATGACTAAATTGATTTCAATGTAGTTCATTAAATTTGAGAATAAATACTTGATTTGTATTATGATATTTTATGTATAATTTTTACGTACATTGAATTAAATGTGAATTTTTTTAGCATTTTCATTACCTCACATATAAAAAAGAAATAAATAAATAAAAGTATGTGAATAAACAAGCATAAGTAATTTCACTCTGCTAGCTTCGTGCTTAATCAACACAGCCACCAACACGCCCATTTTGATACCTATGTAGAACCTAGAACCTTAATTTTCAAACTATAAAAGGCAAAATTAAAAAGAAAAGTATGAGGAAGGCTTGTGGAAAATAAATTGATGACGTAAGAAGATATAAAAATCAAAGAACAAGTAAGGAAACATATCCAGAGTGAATTTTATGAAGATTAAAAAGGATCTCATCATTTTTTTCAATTTTTAATTTTCAAAATTTTCATTTGGTTTTGATGTTATGTTTTCTATAATTATGAACTAAATCCTTTATGGTAGCTAAGTTAGATGAATCTCGAGATAGATTATATAGTGACTCGAATTTGAAATAATTTATTCTTAAGTTTTATTAAGATTCAGTTATATGTTTTTTTTATTATTCTTGAATTAATATTACTCGGATGTTAATTTTTGTGAGATTTTATGCAATTGAGAATGAGAAATCCAATAGATGAATAAATCTATCATAATTGAAAGGAGTTACATGTAAACCTAGATATATGTCAACATAAATACTCTGAATTATGGTCAAACCTAATAGTACAATTCATAAATCGATTAATGTAATTCTAAGAGTTTTAATTAGAAAGAGGTTTCAATAAATCAACTTAGGGTTAGGTGTTAATAGTCTTGAGAAAAATATTAACATAATTGAGGAATATTTTCTTTCTAGTGAACTTTAGAATAAATTGATTAGTGAAATCATGATTGCATGAAAAGTCCCAGGAGGAATACAAGTTCTGAGTACCAATACTTCTATTAATTATGTCTTAGTTTAATCTTTATTATAGTTTATTAATTGTGTTGATTTATTTTAATTTATTATGTTAATTTTGTATTTGATTAATCATCATCATAATAATTTATTAGACTAGATAATAGAAAGAAAGTAAGTATTAGTAATTCTAGCTCTTGTGGGTTAGTGCTAACTACATTTATATCGCGCACTTCGCGGTTAAAATAACTCAATCAACTTCCTTATTATCCTGTTCAAGAATTTCCTAAATAATCTAGTTAACTTTCGAAAGTCTTAATGGCTGTTTGGTTTTACGAATGTTTTTTTGTTATGATTTTAAATTTTCGTTTCCTATTTTTAGTTTATATTTTTCTTTTCAAATAAAAATAAAAACATATTCAGTTTTTAATATTTAATAGTTACATAATAGATAAAACTTAAAAATGAATTCTTTTCATAAATAAATAAATCACATAAATTTTATTTTAATCTCTTATGTAATATTTATTGATTTATTTTATTAAAATAAATAGTTTAATAATTTAATTAATTATTAAATCAAATTATTTTTATTAATAATTATTAAATTAAATTAAATTATTTTTAATTTTTATATTTCAAATAATTATGAAAATTAAATTAAATTGTTTTTTGAAGAATTAAAAATTTTGTGGAAATTAATAAGAGAAACGTAACATCCGGACTGGACAATCGTAAGCCTCTCTTACGTCAAGCATAAACTAAACGACAACGTAGTGCCCATCGTTATATAAAACGGCGACGTTGTAATACACAGAAACAAACCAAATCCCTCCCATGGTCTCCAACTGCTTCCCAATTAGGGCAGAAGCATCGAGGGTATTCTTCTACTCCGAGCTAGTGAAAACTACCAAGGTATGGAATCTCTTTCTTGAATCATGCATCTTCTTCTTCTTTTTTACCATTGATCGTTAATCGACATTGCTAGGCCTGTACTTTAGCTTGGATGAATCACAGGAGCAATACATAAGAGGGTTTGAAGATTTCTTGATTCTTCTGCACTGTCCTCATTCTTAGTCCTGATTACCAGCTGGTTGCTAGAGATCATAGGACGATCTTCAGCCTTCGTTTAACATTTCGATTAAGATCTCTCTTTTGTGAATTTATGCTTAACTGTCCTATATTGATCTGGTAATTTTAAACTGTTTGGGTTACATGCATGCATCTTCTGTGCGAAATATGCATCCCTGTTGATTGCCACTTGTTTAGGACTAGCCTTTCTGTTGCTTTACTTCCTTCTGTTTCCTCTCATTCTGTGTTCATTTTCCCCTTTGTTAGCGAACGACTACTGCTGTTCGTCGC
Source organism: Erythroxylum longipes (assembly GCA_027563885.1). Taxonomy (NCBI): domain Eukaryota; kingdom Viridiplantae; phylum Streptophyta; class Magnoliopsida; order Malpighiales; family Erythroxylaceae; genus Erythroxylum; species Erythroxylum longipes. The sequence goes on along the minus strand of JAOQMS010093380.1, from coordinate 2,898 downwards.
CGCCGCCAGAAACTGAATTCTCTAAGGTATGTAATCTTACTGATTTGGGCAGATATGAATTGCTGTTGTATTCATTCTAATGATTGTATTTTGTTAAAAGCTGAGACTGAAATGTGTTAAGTGGAACTCTTGCTGCTAACAGATACCGTTAGTATTGATTGCATATACCGTATTTTGAGTCTATGTTGCTGGTGGGTAATGGATCAATTCCTTTTCGGCTGTTTAGTGGATTGAAATTACTCGAATGTTGTGTGCATTTGCAATTGGATTACGGGGAACGCATTTTATTATCCTGTACAACTGGTATCTAGGTTTAAAATCGTTGGGCTTTGGATTTGATGCTTCCTTGAAATTAGTGAAGTTAGCCAATTAAGATTATTAAAAAGTAAAAGGTTAGCAAAGTTAAGTAATACTTCATTTAGGTTTTAACTACTTAATCCATATTAACTTTTTAATTATAAATAATTCTGCTGAACCCTGATTCTGGCTTACCTAAGTATTGAAACCTTCAATTTCTCTGAAGTAATCCTCATTTTGATGATGTTAATCATTGACCCTAATGCAAATTTCTATTCTCCGAGTTAACCTTTGGGAGTCTTTATGCTTGAAATTTTCCCAATTTTGGATTCTGGTACACTTTGCTTCTTGGTTTGGAACATTCAAGTGATGCTTGATTCTTGTGAAGGAAGACTACCTTGGGCATTGTATATACAAGCTCAAGCACTTTAGTGCTTAGTTTTTCTCAGCCTTGTTAATTGCAAAAGTTTCCTCCTGGTCTAGATTTATCATCAGTTATCAAACTTGTAGCACTGAATTTGCAAGTCACCTCGCTTCGCCTCTTCGTTACCTGGTTAGATGGCCAATTTCTCTCCTCAAGTTTGTTTTACTTAAAAGTTCCCTCTACTCTTCACAACAAAACTTATCCTGCAATTTCTTATCACCAGTACCATATTCTCTTCAAAATTTGTTAAATAAGCACAAATGTTAATTATGCTTCTATTCATGATAAAGAAGTAGGAAGGTTGTGGCAACTCTCCTCCATTGTTCTTGGTTAAAGATGCTTTGCTTTTGCTGTAGTAGCATTTTACCAGATACTTGTTCTTAGCTTCCTTTATGTTTGCATTTCAGATGGCTCTAAGGGGTGTATGGCAACTGCAGAAATTAATTGTGAGCTACTGTGATTGGGGGGGAAGCAGCAGGGGAATCAGGTATTTCTTTCAGAGCTTGTGAATTTGCAGTCTTTTTTATCAAACTGAAAAATATCCCAGGCTTAGTGGGCTTGAATTAGTTTATGGGTTTTTGTACGCAGTATATGTCTTTTCCTTAAACACGTGAGAAAAGGTTACTGGGAGAAGAATTTCATGTTTTATGTACTTTGTGGCTTAGTTCGGGTTGTACACAACTCATTGGGATTTAAAGGAGCAACGAATTTACTAGGATTACTGTGTTTGACATTGCATCCCAAGTAATGATCTTGCTTACAAAAGTGGGCACGCACAAACAAAATGGTGTATTATAGTTGATGAACGGTTTTCAAATGTGGAGTTTGGGATTTTACTAAGGGTTGTTACAAATTGGTGTTTAAGTTGGGCATGTATCTTCACTAGTGCATGCTTTAAATTGGCAGGGTTTTTATGGAGAAATGTCTGCCCACATTCAAAGAGCAGAATCCTCAGCTAGAGGTGGTTAATGAACTGATTCGTGGACAGCATCCACATTTGAAGGCTTTCTACAGTAAGCCACTTCTGTCTATCTCTGAAGATGAATAAGAGAACATTCACTTGGATCTGAAAACTACTTTGAACTTGTCGTGTTATAATGTAAATAGGAAACCAGAATGAGCGGGTTGTCTGCGTTAAGAATCTCATTCCAGAAGACATACTTCTGCATGCCACCAGGCTGAGAAACGCACAAGGAAGAAAAGTTGTCAAACTGAAGACAAGACATTTTACTCAGCACCCAAGTGTGCAGGGCACATGGACAACTGCAACTATATTTTGAAGATTGGAAGGGGAAGATTTAAGTCGGGAAATGTTAAAGAATTGGTTAGGGATATCTTAAAGATGGTCGAGGACTAAGAAAGCATTTTTTTTGTTTCTTTTAGCCATCATTTGGAGAAGATTTAAATGGTGTTGCCTTAATTAACTGATGGGACCAATTTCTGAAAATTTATGAGTAATCTTAAACGAAAACAAGTCACGCGTCTCCCGTGGATGTTAAATCAATGTAAATTCGATTGTGTTGTTTAGTTTACAGCACTTAGTGCCCAAGTACTCACTTGATTTCTGTTGGGAATCCCTGGTTAAATCATGTTAGAATATAAAGCAATAAAAAAGGAAAACAAGTCGTATGGAAGCGTAAAGCATAAGCCTACAACAAACAATAGAATGATCAATTTGAGTATTTTTACTTGAGCTCTATGTATATACTTTTATCGATAAAGAAGGCCTCAGTACAATACTACGTTTATCACCTTGGAGATGTAACTAATCCATTTGGTGAAGGGTCATAGTCGCACTCTCTTCCAAAAGCAATAAAAGCAAAACGGGAAGATGGTTTCGTTTTCTTCTTCCACGCCCTTCCAATGCACCACCATCTTTCCCCAGTGAAGAGCTAGAAGGCAAATGAAGACCATGCAATAATACTAGAATGGCTCTACAGCAACATCTGCCATTTGTTGGATTTAATATATATATATATACACACACACATATGTGTATATAATTGTATATTATAAGCTATCATAAGATTAAGCCTGATTAAAGTGATCTGTTAAGATTGTAAAAGCTTTGGATTATATGACATCAATAAAATATGAGCTTTAATGTGTAGAGATATAATATTCTGATTTTTATTTTACAATAAGCTAAAATATAAATAAGACAAATTATATAAAGC
>JAOQMS010093255.1:0-19432 GCA_027563885.1 Erythroxylum longipes | reverse complement strand
ATAATAATAATAATAATAATAATAATAATAATAATAATAATAATAATAATAATAATAATAATAATAATAATAAAGTAAAGATAAAAAAGTAAAGAATTAGAATAAATGATGAAATAAGTAAAGAAAGAAGAAAGAAGACAAATGAATAAATAAATAACAATTAAAAAAAATTAACTAAAATGACTCAAGGAGAAGTACTACAGATTAAAGTGTTTATGCTAAATACAAGAAACAAAAATTAAAAGAAAAAGTTTAAAAGATCTATGAAAAAGAGAAGGTCCTCTTTATGAAAATTCTTTACTCGTATCCTAGTTTGCTAAAATTTCCTATTAAAGGTCAAGTCTTCAGCAAGCTATAGCAAAAGCATATTATTCTTGATCACTTGTCTTAAGTTCTTCTTAGGTCTTCCTATTTTATTTTTATAGTCCCTAAATACAATCTTCTCGTATGTTCTCACTAAGGTGTGAAGATGTCTTTTCTTAATATGTTCGAACTACCTAAGCCTTGTATCCCTTAATTTATAATTAATGTTAGACATCCTCAATTTGTCTCTTACCACTACACTTCTGACCTTTTCACTTCTTATAAAGTTACACTTCTAACGGAGCATTATCATCTCTACCACTATTAACTTATGACTATGTACTTATTTGATGGGCCAATACTTCATCTCATTAAGTATACCCTACCTAATTGCTAAATAGTATAATTTACCTTTTAGCTTAAATGATATCCTTTTGTCACAAAAAACTCCTAATACACCTCTCCATTTAAGTCATCCTGATTTGATCCGATGAACCTTTTGGATTATAGATCTAATGTACGTAAAACAGTCTTTCTATGGTAAAACTTATAAACCAATCTTTATCTTCATATTGGATACCACCCTATGGCCTGAAAAGTTACATTTTAAGTACTTAGTCTTAGTCCTATCTTAGTCCTGCTCAATTTAAAGCCTTTCGACTCTAGTTTATACCTTTAAAGTTCTAGCTTGACATTGACACCCTCTTTTTTTTGATATACTAAAACAATGATATCAATAAACAACATACACCAAAGCATGTCCTCTTGGATATTCTTGGTGAATTCATTCATCACTACTGCAAATAGGGATCCTTAGTGTAGCTAGATATCAATAGAGAGATCTTATGTATCTTTTTCTATTTTCCTATCTTTTTCTATCATCCTTACCCTAATCTTAACTTCTTCATACATATCTCTTATAACCTGTATATAGGTTATAAAAACTCCCTTAACTTCTGAACACCTCCACATGACTTCCTTAGGCACCTTATCATAAGCATTATCTAAGTCAATGAAAATCATATATAGCTCTCGCCATCTTTTCCTATAATATTCCATTAACCTTCTCATGAGGTGTATAGATTCTGTCATGGACCTTCTTGGAATCAAACACAAATTGGTTCTTCAAGATCAGTGCATCCTTTCTCACCTTCTTCTCAATCACCCTCTCCTATGGTTCCCAAAAATTACTCAATACTAAACTTGGTAGATAGGTATGAGCCTAGCTTAAATTTAGCAGGCCAAGCCCAATTTGATCGAGTTTTGGGCCAAGCTCATGCTCAATTTGAGGCTCAAAAGTTATAAGAAAATGATGTCGTTTTGAGTAAAATGACATCATTCTTCATTTTTCATTTTTTAAAAAAATTCAGGCTAGGTCGAGTAAAGTTAGGCTTTAGATTAACTAGGTTTGGTCGAACTTAAGCTTGAGCTATGCATAACTTATTTCCATCCCTACTCAATACATATGTATTGAATTTGTTTAGTTTCTTCTCATTCATGATAGGAATTTTAATTTCAAATATATAAGAGATAAAAACTTATTTTGATTAGAATACAAGTAAATTATCTTTGATACCAATGTAGGAATTTAAGTGCAGATAATGAGATAGGATCACAAACATACTTATATCACTCTCAATTAAACAAAAATCACCTACAAACTTTTCTTATATATTCCATATGATAAGTAAGTTATAAAATCCCTTCTACTCATCTTCCTCTTATTCAAAATTTTTCTTTCTTATATCTAACTCTATCTTTCTAATAAATTATATCTTATATATGATTTTTAGGGTATAACTGTTCAAAAGTTGTGATGTTTAATATTATTAACTTATTATGTGTCTTTAACCATTGTTGACAACAATGATGACTTGTTTTGACACTAAATAGGATACATATGACTCTAAATGTAGAAGTAAAATATGGCCATCTATTTTTTTAATATTGTAAATATCTTTCAATATAGTGAAAATATTTCAATATGCCCCCTCAAGTTAGAGTGTGAAGATTATAAAGGCTAACTTGCCAACAAAAAACTATAAATAAATATTTTTAAGAGCTTTAGTGAAAATGTAAACAAGTTGAAGAATGGAGGAAACATATAAAGTCGCAATAGAGCTAGATTTAATGTAATTGCAAATAAAGTGATCATTAATTTCTGTATGTTTCGTACATATATTATGAACAGTATTGGCAATAATGGGTAAGGAACTTGATTATCGTAAAGGAGCTTAGTTGGGAATGAATGATCAACTGTCAAGTCCTTAAGCAACGATTAAAGCCAAAAAAGCTTACAAGTAGTGGTTGTCATGGAATGGTATTTAGCTTCAATTGGGGAGCAAGATACGATAATTTTCTTTATGGTTTTTTAAGAACCAAAGGAGCAAGTAAGGAGAATAAAATAACCAGTAATAAAGTGACGATAAGGATAGTCAATGAAAATGAAAATAATAGCATGTTCTTGGAATTTTTCTCTTGTACAGGGAATAACAGAAGTAACAAAGATTTGTAAAAACACAAAGATCAAAATAATTTGGGTTCCTAGAAGACAAAATTCCATAAGGGCTCTTACAGATAGGAGAGATGTAGGAGTATAATTTATCAATTAAGTTGTTATTAAGATGCACTCTTCTAAAATTTCACAGGTAAGTTAGCCTAAAATCATAAAGCTTTAGCTAATTCTAAGATATTTATATGCTTCCATTCTACCATTATATTTTTTTAGGGAGTGGAGATGTAAGAACATTGGGTTCGAATCCCTATTTGTTGACAAAAATATTTATAAGTTATTATCTTAAAATTTGATACCACAATCATTATAAATTTGCTTATTTATTATTCCAAATTGTCTACTGATTATAGTTATGAAACAAACCAACCTTATATAAGCTTTTAAATAGGTTTTTATCAAGTAAACCCAGGTGTTTCAACTATAATCATCTATAATGCTAAAAATAATGAATACCAGATAAAGATGCAGTATGATATACTCCCAAAATATCACAGTGTATAAATTTATAGCATTCGTAAGTTTTAATTAAATTAATAGGAAATGATATTCGAGTCTACTTTCCTCAATGATAAGGATCACAGTACTTATTAAAAGATTTGATAGCAAAATGACCTAAATTAATAAGAAAAGCCTATCAAAAAATTTTTCGAGGCATTGATGCCATAAAAGAGCTTATAATCACGTTTAAAGATGGTGGCAACCATGAAGATTTTAATTTCTTGAAAATAATAAAGCCTATCTTGCAATTTCACCCATTCCAATCAATTTCCTCATGGCTAAGTCCTCTGAAACACGAAAGGAAAGGAAAAGGAGATAAATACAATTCAAGCCAGTGGTTACTTTGCTAATGAAGATAAGATTTCATATAAAGGATGTTGTTGGCACTGGGGAGTCCACTTTCTTAGGAGATTTTCATCATAAGCCTACTGAGGGAACACACTTATGGGCCTTAACACCATATTCCAACCCAAAAATTTAAGGTATTAGGTTTCACTTATATGCCCCTTACTAATTTCATCTCTTTCCAATATGGGATTCCCACTCAAACTTGAAATCCTAACAATCTCCCCCTCAAAAGTGAACTTCCACATTGGGCTTGGGCTTCCTCTTGAGCAAAAGCCTTTTTCTTAGCAGCTCGAGTATATGGCATCACCAAGAGCCCTCCTACTCCATTAGTATAGGCCAACCAGGAGTCTCATTGCTCTTCCACATGGGGATGGCAACCATAGGATCTGACTACTATCTCCATATTTGTCCCTTACTGAACCATTGACTCTGATACCACTTGTTGGCGCTGTGGAGATAGTACTCACACTTGAAATCCCAACAATCTCCTCCTCAAGAGTGAACTTTCACGTTGGGCTTGGGCTCCACTTTGAGTGAAAGCCTTTTTCTTAGTTACTTGAGTATATGACGTCTCCAAGAGCCCTTCTACTCCACTAGTCTGGGCCCAGTAGGAGTCTCTTTGCTCTTCCACGTGGGATGGCAACCATCGGATCTGACCAATGTCTCTATACTTGTCCCTTGCCGAACCATCAGCTCTAATACCATTTGTTGGCACTAGGAAGCCCACTTTCTTAAGAGATCTTCATCATAAGCCTAGTGATGGAACATACTCATAGGCCTTGACATCACAATCCAACCCAAAACCTTAAGGTATTAGGTTTATAGGTCTTTTCCACTTATACGCCCCTCACTAATTTTATCTCTTTCCAATGTGAGATTCCCACTCACAATTGAAATCCCAATAGATGTATATAAGGAACATATTCAAAGTAACATGAGATGTAATTAGAACATCTTGATAAGATTCAGCTAGATTTAATAATTCATATAGGATTTTAATTAGTGAAAATTAAAATAAAGGTTTGTAACAAGTCATAAAATTCTCATGGAAATTTATAGGATCATAAGCAAATGAATTTAAAACTCATTCAATTTCACTATTAGATAGAGAAGTTGCCTTATCCTTAAAATTGACCATAGAATCAAAAGAATTTTCAAGATTAAGTAGAGATATAAGTTGAGTGTAGTTCTCATTTGTCAATCCATTAATTGGAATATTATGACTTGTAATATGTTCCATATGTTGTGAATTATTTGTTGCTTTTCTTTTGTTTGACTTTTGTCCCACTATTCTAGATAACCATGTAATTCAAAACTTATGTATTTGGTATTCCTAGTCTTTTTGTAATGTTCATAAAATAATTTAGAGAGATCACGTTTGCTTGTAAGGTTATGGTTATTGTTGTTTCTGCTGGTACTATTAATAAGAAAGATTGTTGCCTCAATTAAAGTAAACTATTATGTTATCATCAACTATTGTCATTCTTCTTTTATGACAAACGCATAAACTCGACATAATAAATACAGTGGATTTGAATTCAAAATTTAAGAACATACCATATTATATTTTTCACTAATCCCTATGAGGAATTGATGCACTTTTTTTTTACAATAAACACTTTTATCTAGCCATAAGTGCACGGTGGAACTTGTGAGTATATGCCAAGTGTTGGAAATCTTAGTTTCATAGTTGTAGTAGGATTTTTCATTGGGTATTTATATAGAATGGGATAATGATAATGATGGGGCAGTGATTATCGGGATTGTTTGATTTATCTCCTAAAATGGATATTGATTTATCTTTGCCTATATAAAGGCCTCCCTGTAAAGTGAAAGAGAATAATGAAAATCTCTTAGTTAAAACCCTGATTTTTAACTTGGTATCAGAGCCTATCCAAACCCTTGCTCATGAATCATAAATTATTCTTCCCAAAAAAATCTAAAACCTTCATCCATAATTGGTCTTGAAGAAAAAGATCAACGATGGATGACAATCATAATATTATTATCGCTATGAACCAAACCATAAACCCCATGGTGAACCAAATTCTAATCCTATATAAGTCTTCCAGCCTTGACAGCTTACCATTTTTGGATTCAAATTGAATGATACAAACTTTAAAATCTGGTTGCGGATGATCGAAATTCATGCAACAGGATTAAACAAGCTAGGTTATTTGAAAGGAAATGAACCAAAACTAGAAGTGAGTAGTTCTAACTACTCTAAGTGGTGTACCGAAGATGCGATTATACGAGGATGGTTACTTAAAACCATGGAACCACATATTCTTAGCCTTTTTATTGATCTCCTAATGGCTAAGGAGATCTGGGATAGTGTTACTCAAACCTTCTATGATAGAGCCGATAAATCTCAATTATATGAACTATGGTGCAAGGCCATGAGGACAAAACAAAGTTAACATCCAATCCACATGTATTATGCCAAACTTAATAACATTTGGCAAGAAATTGATAAAAGACGTCTAATCCAAATGGTGTGCACCACAGATCTCAAGAGTTGGAAAGAAGAAATCTAAAAAGATCAAGTGTATGACTTCTTTATTGGACTAGACAAAGTGTATGATTATGTCCAAAGTGATCTTCTTTGAATGAAAAATGTGTCATGTATTAAGGAATGTATCAACACTATTTGACGAGAAGCCCAAAGTCAGATCACTATGCTTGAAAAAGGGGATTTTGGTAATTCAATGGCAATGGTCACTAAAACCATCTCGTCTAACCCTCGCACTCCTCATGCTGTTGGAGATGTAAAAAAAGACAAGTTACATTGCAGTCATTGAAACAAAACTCGTCACACTAAGGATACTTGTTTTGAAATACATGGTTTTCCAGATTGGTTTCTAAAGACACAAAAGCAGAATAAAGCACGCAACAATAAACAATTAGCTCAGGTTAAGGTTGCCAACATGTCTAATGTTAATCCCTCTATAGCTGTGACGACAATAACAAAAAATGATATAAGTTAGATCATCGACGTCAGGGCCATTGACCACATGATTATTAATAAAGGTCTCTTTTAATATATGACTTCTCTTTCAAAAAGAAGTGTCACAACATCAAATGGAGAATCAAATCCAATTCTTGGAGTAAGATCTATAGCTCTTACTCCTACTCTTTCATTACATGATTATTTTCTTTTTCCTGCTTTATCAAGTAACTTGTTATTCGTCAGTCAAATTACAGGGCAATTGGATTGCGATATGTTAATGTTTCCAAATTTTTGTTTACTTTAAGATATCCAAACTCAAGCAATCATTGGACACGGCACTAAGAAGAGGGTGATATATTATATGGATGATGTTTCTCCAAGTCGTACTAATATGGTTCAGAGTCATCATAGCAATAATTTGAAGAACATTTGGTTGTGGCATCATTGGATTGGCCATGCCTCCTTTCCTTATCTGAAGAAAGTTTTCCCTCTTTATTTGCTGATTTTTTAGAGAATTCTATGAAGTGTGATACTTGTATTTTGGCTAAAATTCATTAGGTTTCATATCCTTTAATTTTTAATAAAAGTGCTGCTCCATTTTAGTTGATTCATTGGGATATTTAGGGTCTTACCGCTATTATTACTAAATCTAGTCTTCGATGGTTTGTTACTTTTGTGGATGATTGTACTAGAATGACTTGGTTATATACTATGTATGAAAAAAGTGAAGTGTAGAATATATCTCCAGCTTTTTATCACATGGTGAAGACTCAGTACTCTCTTTTAATTAAAATTATTCAGTCAGATAATAGTAGGGAGTACATCAACTCTAAGCTCTCAAGTTTCTTCTAAGAAAATGGTATTCTTTATGAGACTTCTTGCCTATGAACACCACAAAAAATGAGGTGGCAGAGTGAAAGAATAGGCATATACTTAAAACCATAAGAGCTCTTCTTATTGGTGCTTATGTTCCTAAGAATTATTGGACGAATACTGAAACTTATGCAGTTTATCTCATGAATTGAATTCATTCTTGATTCATTTCATTTCAAACACCTCTTTAAGCTCTTGCTCATTATATTAGGGTTCCATCTGTTTTACACTTAGAACCACATGTATTCGGATGTGCTGCTTATGTTTCACTTGCAGAAAGATCAACACACCAAATTAGATCCATATACAAAGAGATGTGTAGTTTTTGGCGTTCATCCTTATAAGAAAGGGTGTAGATGTTATCATCCTTTGACTCACCACATATATGTTAGCATGGATGTTACATTCCCTAAGAATGAATATTTTTTCCAATCTAATCAATCCACATCTCGTCCTCAAAAGGAGCTTCAATATGATGACTATAGATGGATTGATCTTCCACAACCTATTACAATATCCAATTCAAGGGGAGATGGAGATGTTTCTATTAAAGATGGAGATGTTTCTTTAAAAGATAGTGAATTTTACGAAGCCAATAAACAACAAGATGTTAATGATGCAATAGCCCACTCCTCTCCTCAAGGCCACATCCATAATCCTAAGGATATTCTTGAGGTAAGTAATTTTGAAGGTGTTATTTCTTCAATATTACCTAATTCATCTTACTCTTTGCCTCCTAGAAGAAATCATAGAAAATCACCTGACAGATATTCTCCAGATGGAAAATCATAATATGCAATCACACAATATATCTCCACAAACAGGTTATCTCCATAACACCAAACATTTGTGAGTGAGATAGATAACATAAAGATACCTATAAAGGTTAAGGAAGCTCTGGAGAATCCCAAATGGACAGAGGCAATGAAAATAGAGATGGAGGCACTTCAAAAGAATGGTACACGGCACATTGTTTCACTGCCTATGAAAATAAATCCAGTGGGTTGTAAATGGATTTTTACCCTCAAGCACAAAGCAGATGGGACAATAGATTGGCACAAGGCAAGGTTGGTGGCAAAGGGATATACATAGTCGTATAGCATCAGCTATCAAGAAACTTTTGCACCTATTGCAAAGATGAATACCGTCAGATTTTTGTCGTCCTTGGTAGCAAATTTCAACTAGCCCTTGAAACAATTTGATTTAAAGAATGCTCTTCTATATAGAGACTTAGAAGAGGAAGTGTACATGCATTTTCCACTAGGGTTTGAAACTTCATAATTAGATGGAAAAGTGTGTAGGTTGCGGAAAGCTTTATACAGCCTCAAACAATCTCCAAGGGCGTGGTTTGAAAGGTTTACAGAATCTATGAAACAAATTGTTTATCACCAAGGTAACTCAGGTCACACATTGTTTATCAAAAGAAGGGAAGATAAAGTTACATTGCTTATTATTTATGTAGAAGACTTGGTGGTAACATGTGATGACATAGAATAAATGAGAAGATTACAAGAGTGCTTATCTTTGAATTTGAAATGAAAAACTTAGGAGAATTGAATCATTTTTTAGGAATTGAAGTTACAAGAAACAAAATAGGTATCTACTTATCCTAACAAAAGTATATTTTGGACCTCTTGGCTAAAATTGGGTGTTAGAATGTAAACCAGTGGAGACTCCAATAGTTCAGAATCATCATCTAGCTATTTACCCATATCAAGTGCCAATAAATAAAGAAAGGTATCAATGGCTGGTTGGAAAATTGATATACTTGTCATACACTTGGCCCGATATTACCTATGCCGTAAGTGTGGTAAGTTAGTTTATGCTCCAAGTGAAGACCATATGGCTTCTATAATGAGAATTTTGAGGTACCTCAAGGGAGCTCCTAGTAAGGGGCTCACCTTCAAGAAGCATGGGCACATTGAAGTAATAAGATTTACACATGCAAATTAGGCAGGTAATCTCACTGATCAGAGGTCAACCTCAAGCTGCTTCACTTTTATTGCTGGAAATCTTGTCACATGACGTAGCAAGAAACAAAATGTAACAACAAGGTCTTCAGCAGAAGCAAAATACAGAGGCATGGTTGATGGAATTTGTGAACTTCTATAGCTTAGGACATTGCTTACTAAAATAGGTTTCAAGCTAAAGGAACTTATGCTCCTTTATTGTGATAATCAAGCAGCTATGATCATAGTTAACAATCTGGTACAACATGATCAAATAAAACATATTGAAGTAGACAGACATTTCATGAAAGACAAGATGAATCTTAAGTTGATAGACATTCCTTTCGTTCGATCAAGTGAACAACTAGCAAACAACATTTTAACTTATGCAATCTCAGCTGAAATACTTCATAGGTTTTTGGACAAGTTAGGCTTAGAAGATATCTTCAAGTCAACTTGAGGGGGACTGTTGGAAATATCAGTTGCATAGTTATAGCAGAATTTTCAGGGGGGATTTATATAGAACAAGATAGTGATAATGATGGGGGAGTGATTATTGGGATTGTTTGATTTATCTCCTAAAATGGATATTGATGTATCTTTGCCTATATAAAGGCCTCCTTGTAAAGTGAAAGAGAATAACGAAAATCTCTTAGTTCAAACCATGATATTTAACACCAAGTTCATCCTAAATTCCCTCTAATTCTGTATAATGCACGAAAAAAAATGAATGCAAGGAGTACTACCTCATGAAAATCATTTCTCAAGTTCACTCCACATCTCTTATGCCATTAAGAAATATGTTACACTATCTTGAAAATGGGATGAAGGAAACTGAAGATCTAAGAAATTACCATTGAATTGCATTTGACCTATATATATTCGTCCGAAGAACCAAATGATGGACGATGGATGGATCCATCCATAAAATTAAACTTGGTTTTTGTTTGAAGTATGTTTGTCATTACACGTCTCTAGGTATGTTAAATTTATTCTTTAAGAATACATGTTACTGATGTTGTACCTGGGTTATTAGATGCATGAAGAGTGTAAGGTGATGAAATATCATAATTGGTTTTAATGGGATTTAATTGGTTGTTTAAGGTTTCAAAAATCGTAAGATGATTTTTCAATCATGATGAAAGGAATTCCTAAGATTCCAAATGCTATGGTAGCAGGCTAAAAGGAAAAAGCTGCACAACTCTGATTTTCTTATCGTTGAATATGGTTACATATAAAAAGAGTTGTAATTAATCCTTAAATTATAAACACAAATTGACACTAAATAAAATACATATGACTTTAAATATCAAAGGTAAAATATATACAGTTGTTTTCTTCTAATAGAATGAATATCTTCTAATAAAATACTTATGTCTACCATCAAATACACTATGCTAAATGAAATATTCCTAATGAACAATGCTAACAATATTGTTAGGATATATGTTATATATTATAAGCAATTATTTTGGAATTATTTATTAATTAGACATATAAGATATTAATTGGATAAATGACTTGGATTCAAAAGTTATTGGGAATAATCTTCTAGTTGAAAAAGAATCCTATCTTGGTTTGAAGTCTATCTTGAGCCTATCTTGATTTGAAGTTTATCTTGAGTGAAGGTGTGATATATCATTTTTTTGTGGAGATAGCAGGCGAAAGGCTTTTGGTGGTGTACGTCTCCATGATATAGTGTCTGGTAATTAAATGTGTAGTGGAATAAGAGGGTGGTGTGTGCTTTAGTTGTTGATTTGGGAAGAGACGTGATTTTTGTTTTTTTGTTTTGTTATTTATGTGGCAGTGCACAGTGGGTGTGAGTGAATGTCTTGAAAAGTTGATGTTTTGATTGTGAAAGATCTTCTGGAAACATTAAAGTGACGTGCGTGTGTTAATTGAAAATTGAAAAGTAAAAAGCAATTGTGATTTGAGTGGTTTTCCTAAAAGATACGAAGGTTGTCTTCATATATGGATGAGAGACCAAAAGTGATGGTGCAGTGAATGAGTCTTCATAGGTGGGTCCATAGGTGGGTCCTCATATATAGTAGAAGTGAATCTCTACAGTGTTTGTTTTTAATGCCACATCTTTGATTGAGAGTAGAAGTCCACTTGCTATGTGTGAAAAATGGGTGAGTACATGTAGAAAGAATGAAATATTGGAAGAAGAAAATCTCTCCATGAAGAACACCATACAAGAATTAGAAAAGAAGTTGATGTTGATGTCGGAGGAGCTTGGTGAAGCTAGAATGAAATTGATAAGTACTAAAAAGGGATTGAGAATATTGAATGGAGGCAAGGAAAAACTAGATAAGTTGATAGAAATCGGTAAGGCTAAAGGGAATTTTGAAGGTATAGATTATAAAGGTGAGTGTTCGAAAGTTAATGAAGAAAATTATGGTATGTTTAGATCAACCCAAGAGGTAGAAGTGCCGAATAAGAGACGAAGATTTATACCCACATGTCATTTTTGTGGAGTTGTTGGGCATATAAGGCTAAGGTGTTATCAGTTGCTACAAATGATGTTTCAAAGAGGTCAAAACCGAAAATATAGACGCTCTTCATTAAATTTCCAGCAGCATCCCATGGTATCGAAGCAAGCTTGGAGTAGGAAGGGTCAAGTACAAGCACAAAAAGGAAGTGATGGAAAAACAAGAAAATACCCAGATTTGCAGTTAGTTACTGCTGAGAAAATAACTGCAGAAACTGATTTGCAGTTAGTTACTGCTGATGAAGTAACTGCATGAATTGAAAAACTTTCACTTACTTCGGATGATGGACTAATCAAAGCAATGGAAGCTGATTTGAACCGAGGTTCTTCATCTCGAATCTGAAGAAATCATCCAACAGAAAATGTTATTGGAGATGTGAGCGAAAGAAGAAAAACAAGAGAAAGAAAAAGGGTTGATTATCAAGAACTTACAGGCTACTTGTGTTGTACATCTTTATTCAAGCCAAAGAAAAACACCAGGTTTGAGATTCTTCGAAGAGCACAAGGACAGTGTACTTTACATTTTTAAATAATTTTTTGTTGTTAAAAAAAACAAAAACAAAAACAAAACGAAAAAAAGGAAAGAAAAGATTTGTTTTTATTTTTGTTCTTTAGTTTTATGTTGCTATTGTCGTCTCATTTTTTAGTAGTCTGTATTGTGACTTCTTTTTGGCTCTACCGAAGACTCTTCATCTCTCTCATCAGTATGGATCTCTCTCGAGTATCTTTCTATCTTTCAGGCATATCTCTCAGTGTTTTGAATGGTGGTAATTTGTCTTCTTGGTGTGCTTATAATTCTTCCGCTGGTATGATTATGCACCTTGATACTATTTTGTCCTAAGGGGGAGACATGAGATTGTCTATGGTGAATGTTCCATTCAGGGGGAGATTTCAAGATAGGTGTAACTATCCGTCTTGCTTTTTGGCATCGTTTTGTCCCAAAGGGGAGAAATTTGGATGATTGGATAATTGTGATATTTTTTGAAACTTGATATTTTATTAAGGGGGAGTATTTGCCATATAGATTGTGCATTTGATTTATATGTCCAATTATGTTATTCAGGGAGAGTTTCATATTTGTGACAAATAATGCCAAAAAGGGGGAGATTGTTAGGATATATGTTATATATTCTAAGCAATTATTTTGGCATTATTTATTAATTAGACATATAAGATATTAATTGGATAAATGACTTGGATTCAAAAGTTATTGGGAATAATCTTCTAGTTGAAAAAGAATCCTATCTTGGTTTGAAGTCTATCTTGAGCTTATCTTGATTTGAAGTTTATCTTGAGTGAAGGTGTGATATATCATTTTTTTTGTGGAGATAGCAGGCGAAGGGCTTTTGGTGGTGTATGTCTCCATGATATAGCGTCTGGTAATTAAATGTGTAGTGGAATAAGAGGGTGGTGTGTGCTTTAGTTGTTGATTTGGGAAGAGACGTGATTTTCATTTTTTTGTTTTGTTATTTATGTGGCAGTGCACAGTGGATGTGAGTGAGTGTCTTGAAAAGTTGATGCTTTGATTGTGAATGATCTTCTGGAAACATTAAAGTGATGTGGGTGTGTTAATTGAAGATTGAAAAGTAAAAAGCAATTGTGATTTGAGTGGTTTTCCTAAAAGATACGAAGGTTGTCTTCATATGTGGATGAGAGACCAAAAGTGATGGTGCAGTGAATGAGTCTTCATAGGTGGGTCCGCAAGTGGGTCCTCATATATAGTAAAAGTGAATCTCTACAGTGATTGTTTTTAATGCCACATCTTTGATTGAGAGTAGAAGTCCACTTGCTAACATTGGTGTGCAGAAGATTGATGAGACGTGCGTTATGTGTTCATAAACATGATACAGTGAAGATTTTTTTGGTGAAGTGGGTATTGGCAGTTAATTGAAGGAACACCGTGAATTGTTTTCTGTGAAGAAAGAGCAAGCTATGGTGGAGAGTTTCAGCTGAGTTATTTTGAGAAGACAAATTCAGAGGAAAGTCTTCTTTGTCTCAAGTATTTTTGTTATTTAATTTTCAGTTGATTAAATACTTGAGCTATTTTATTTATTATTGTTTTTGAGTGAAAGTAGTTAGATAAATCCTCTAACGAGGTTAGTATGAGTCGGTCGTACTATTGGGTGTGAAATTCTTTCACGGGAAGTGAGATTGAGTAGTAGTGTCAAGGGTTGAGTGGTGTCGGCTCAATAAAGCCTTGAGTAATTCTATTGTACTTTTGTGAAAGTGATTAAGCTGGGTGAGAGCCCCGCAGACGTAGGCAAGGAGTGCCGAACTGCGTTACCAAATTTTGGTGTTTCTTTTATTTTGGTTCAGCTTGTTTTTATTTTATTGGCGGCAAAGAAATTTGTGGCACGTTTGCGAATTAATTAACCCCCTTCAGTTTTTTCAAATATGTTTGCTAAATCTTTTCAAGTTCTTATCTTTGTTGAAAAAAGTTTGAAATAAAATTTAATGAAAGTTTAAATAAAATTAGAAATAATACTATAAATAATGGTAGTTAGATATAGACTAAACCAATGAACTAGTTAAGAAATTTTATATTTAATAGCATCACTCGTTAAATCTTCAAACATGAATCAAAAGGCATAAATAATATTGTGAGATTACAAAATTTTAATTTTGTGATATTTATGATATGATGGAATTTAGTACTGAAACATTTAAATATTTTTAATTAAATTAGAGATTGATATGAATGTCTAGAATGTGGAAGGTTAGTTAGTCGTGGTGACATCATTGAAGGAAGAATAAAAAATTTCCTAAGAAAATATATTGGTTTAGTTTGTTGTCATTATTAAGTACTATTTTATATTTTGGACTTAAAATTTTATGAAAATATTTAATTGCAACAATCAAAAGACTATGAAAAGATAAAAGAATTATTTGTAATTCAAAAGAAGATACTTATGACTAATTCAGGTTCATCCCATCTACTATTTTACTTTAAAATTAGATTAGTAGGATTAGGATTCATCGGGACCAAATGTTCCAAACTACTTTTTGAAATTAGTTTATGACGATAATAGTCACCATTTTTAAGGGAAAAAAGAATAAAGATGGAAAAGGTATGATAGGCAAATTAAAAGGAAAAGAAAGGTGATTCTGGCAAAATTAATTAGCATTAAGGATTTGGATATATTTTAAACAATTTCCATGTATAAACTGTAGATTTAAGGTTCCTTTCATACAAAAGTTACTGGAATATGTCAATCACGACTTTATAAACTTATTTTTTTGTATATTAAATACTTTATTGGATTTTAATTGTTTTAATTATTTCATTTTTATTTTCAGGTTGATCGGTGAAATGCCCTAATTTGGATTACTTGGTAAGATTATGTTTTTGCTGAATTGATAGATCTAAGGGATTGACTTATGAGGAATTACATGTGTTTTGCATGATTTATGAATATAAAGAGACAAATATGCATGTAAATTATTATTTTGGGTATTAGTAAGCACTTATGGCTCCGTTTAATAACTTATGGATGCATTTTTTATGAGTTAGTGTCTTATATGTTTCGATACTACGTGAATGAATGAATATTGATGACTATATAATTTAAGGCCTTAAAATGGTGAAGATTATGCATATATGATTGTTATAATTGATAAGTGCAGTTGGTAGAAGCATATTGGTCATCTCTAGAAGGGGACGAGTAATATTTCATTAGTCAGGGCAAATTAGTTAATACTAAAATGGGATAGCCACAAAATTCATTAATCAGGACAAATTAGTCGGCACCAAAATGAGGAATGTATCATTTCCTAAATCAGCCAACGACATATGAAACAAGTAACTTATATATATATATATACTTGGGAGGCTATCAGCCAAATAAAGGTTGTGAAATGACAAAAAACCCCTGATGGGGAAGTTAATTTGGACCGGGAAAGTCATTAATATCCTCATAACTCTTTTATCTTTGGCGCGGTCTGATTTGAAAGAATTCACACGTCTCTGACGGAGAAGAGAAGGAGTTCCTGAGACGAGCTGTGCCGGAGAAAGCAGGCGAGAAGGACATAGATGACTATAAAATTGGGGCGACGGTCTCTTCTCTCCTGTTAAGATGTTCCAATTGGGATGCTTCGTAATCGGTGGGATCTTCAACTGTGGCGATGTGATGATGACGGGTCTGCTATTGGTTGGTATGTGGAAGGCTGGCTTCACCATCCCAAGTACCCGTTTACTGTCCACATGAATCACTCACTGCTTACCTTGAGCAGGTACAAGGCTTCTTGTGTTAGTTTAGCACTAGAGAGTTACACATTTAATATGATCATATTTTTGTAAATTTTTTAAGGAACTTCCATCATGGCTTTCCTTAAAAAATATTATGGAGAAATTTATCATGTGTTTATAGGCACATGATTGAATTTCTTATGCTATATAACAAGTAATAAGATCTAAAGCATTTCAAAGTATCAATCCCTCAAAGAATATAACTACTAAACTTATTAATCCTAGCCAAACAATTAAACTAAACAAAACAAGAATTTATGAAAAGTAATTAAATTTCTAAACCAACAAAAATAAGATAATTTAACTATCATAGAAGAATAAGTATTATAGTTGAAATAATAATTAACCTAATGTATCTATATCTTCTCTTAAGGCACACAGGAATATCCAAATGAGAAATCTTTAGCTTTCACATTCACAAAACCTAATTAAACTTATTAAGCATAGATTTATTGGTTATCACATTAGTCTTTGATATGATAACACGCATGATAGTTATCACACATCTTACAGATATCTAAATCTAGAATATTTGTTCTCTTAGTGCACGTATTATACTTCACCTTTTGATCCTTTATACAATCTCTAAGATGAATATATGGTGATTAGATATAAATCCAATAGTTCAGATTAAAGAGAATAAATTCATCAAAATAATAATAAATCATGGATTAACAGTTGATTATCCAACACAAACCACATAATCAAAACAAACAAAAATAAAACAATCTTAACATCGAAAAAAGAAAAGAAGAAAGAGATGGAATAAGAGTTGTCACAAGTCTCCTCCTCCAATTTTGCTTCACAACTTCCATTAATGCCTAGATACCCTAAAATTGTAAACTAATAGAAAGTGATTGACAAGAGCCTATTACTAGGTCTCTCCCTCCTCTATAAGTTGCCTCTAATGAACCCTAATAAGAGTATTTAAGATTACATAGTAAAGCTGAAAAAGTGATTGAACTTATAATAAGAGTTGTCTGATAGAGTTATAAGGTGATTGAACTTGTATTTCTGCTTATCTTCAAATTTTATATCATGATCTCACGCCTAACACACTTCCCATATTGATGCTAATTAAAATTTCCATTCTCCTCTAATTATTTTGGCATCTTCAAGTTTGAGTTGATTTTTTATGCCTTTTACAAAGTTATTGTCCATCGTGTTATCTTCTAATTGACTTTGATATCTCCTCGATCAGATAATTTTAGAGAAAGTTACACACAAATTTAAAAATAGACTTCAAACCAAGAGTCAATGGTATGGAAACTCTAATACAACTTGTTTATTTTGTACTATTGCTGTTGGGGACAGAGATCATTTGTTCTGCCGATGTCCCTATACTTAGGCTATTTGGAGTACAATCTCACACATGTTACCTTATAATTTTTGTGGTTATAATTGGAAGCAAATATTATCTTGGATCATTGACAATGCAGCACGGAGGAAACCCAATGCTCCTCTCTTCAAAGCAGCATTTGCAATTGCCGTATATGTCATATGGAAAGAGCGGAACAGCTAACGGTTTACTGATAAGAAGATAGAGAAATACCAATTGGTGGATAGGGTTATCAGTAATATCAGAGCTTGCATCTATGCTAAACATTTGCAAGAATTTTTGTCTACAGATATGAAGAACATGTGGGGCTTGCAATTTGTAAATTTTCATACTATCCAACTTGGTGTAATTTTTAATAAGCAAAGTACTTAGAAAGTAGTCTCATACAGTTAGATTCATAAAGATTTCTAGGTAAAGAGGAAGTTTTTTCTTTAAGTTATTTCCATTAAATTATGTAAATTTAACATGTTGTAAGCCCTTCTGTACGCTATAACATGCTGAAGAGATAAGAAACCACGTCATTTTTCTTATATTATTTGAAACTTTATTCATATATTTGTTATATTTATACCAGAAAACAGTTTGATGACAACTACAAGAGCAATAATATTTTTAGAAGCTGATCTTCAATATGGTCTCTCGCCAATGATGTTGCTGTAGGGGTTATGGTTGCAGGTAATAAAAGTGCCTCCATTACTGCATCTCACCTTACCACATCCTATGCTAAATGTGTTCCTCCATACCACCTGAGTGTAATGTAAACATTGCTGGCCGTTGGTGCAAGAGTTGGAGTCATAATCGTAGTGGGGTTTCTCGTCAACCCACAGTTTCACTGCTTCTTCACCAGATAAGTCGCCGGTGCTCACTGCGATGTTTTCACCGTATGGTCCACCGGAATGAACAAGATCGCAGTCTCCGGCACGTTAGATAGCATAGTTTTGGGCATATGCAGCCACCGTGTCATCCCAAATCACAGGTCCGACGCCTACTTCTGCACGAGCTGCATTATGTACTTGGACATAATCTTCGGGCGTGTCTTGGGCATGGACCATTGAAAAGATAGACATTAAGGACATGCTTATTAGAGATAAAAGAACTAAAGAAGTCTTGAGCATCACCATTTTGGCTTTTCACTCTAATGAGCATGTATTAAACAATGATAACTTGGAGATGGAGATGGGAATATAAGAAAAGATTGATTGGTATATATAGGAAAAAATGCGGGAAGTTATGGTGATGCCAGATTTAGGGCCCTTTAATTTCTAGTCTTTAGCTAGAAGCCGTTTTTTCAAATCTTTTTGTATGTCATTTGGAGTACTATTCCAGGCTACGTTGTGTATTTTGGATCAAATTACCAAATTGTTTAAGCCTAAATCAAGTATATTGAGAGCAACTTCTGGTTATTGAAACCATTTTTACTCTCCATCGTTCAAAGAAATCCAATTAGATTATGAAACTTGTTTCATGTTCCTCATGTTATTTTATCTTCTCAATTATCAGTCAAATTACGAATACGACATATTAGAGAGTAAGATAGCTTTCCAATGCGTAATGTTCGGATCTCTGCCCTGGGACTTCTATGTTTGGGGACTCTTAAGACCAAAAAAAAATTTAGGAAATATTTAATTAGAACTTATTAATAGAGTTATCTTACTCAAATAGATGCCACGGGCATCCTATTGAGCCTAAGTTGGCCCGAACATTTAATTTATTTTTAAAAGCTTTTAAGACAATTTTAAAAAATTGTTGTTATATTTTTAAAAATTCATAAATTATAAATTATGACATAATCATTTATGGTAAAATGTAAGATGAAATTACTCATAAATTATACATAAATATATATATGAAAAGTTAATAAGTTAATAGTTGTAGTAAATCTACTATCTTTTACATTAATTACAAATTTTTGATTTACTT
>JAOQMS010093208.1:0-19439 GCA_027563885.1 Erythroxylum longipes | reverse complement strand
ATCAAAATAAGCAACAACAAATTTACCATTAAAAGCACATAAAACATGTTTCATTAGTATCATTAATATACTAGGTGAATTAGTTAAACCAAAAGGACCAACCACTCATACAAGCCATTGTTAGTTTTAAATGCAGTTTTCCATTCATTACCCTCACACATTCTTATTTGATGATATCCATATTCTTTAAAAACACACATGAACCATGCAATTCATCTAACATATCATCTAGCCCAGGGATAGGATGTCTATACTTCACCATGATTTTATTGATGGCTCTACAATCAACACACATTCTCTAAGAATCATCCTTCTTAGGCACTAACAAAACAGGAACCAAACATAGACTCAAGCTTTCATAAACATATCCTTTTTCCATAAACTCAGCAACTTGCTTTTGTATTTCATTGGTCTCTTTGGGATTGCATCTATATGCTGGCCTACTTGGTATGCTTGCTCTCAAAACGAAATCAATTTGGTGTTCAATTCCTCTAATTGGTAGCAAACCATTAGGAATTTCTTCGGGAAAGAGATCTTCATTTTCCTACAAAAGATCAACAATGACAGTAGGCATACTATTGTTAATTTTGTTAGAAGCAATCAATACATCCTATTACATAAATACAAGTAAGGGCTACCTCATGGTTAGTGCTTTCTTTGCATCACTCATCTTTTGCATAAGCCCTCATTTTTCTTCCACTCAATTCTTCCTTGCTTTCTCTCTTCTCATGTTTTGTATTTTTACCACTAAGCACACCATTTTCTTTTTTTTTCCTTTCTTGCTCCCTCAGCAAAGTTTCGATCAATGAAGATGTAAGCTCTTCATATTGCTGTTTTATGCACATTTGGTCTTCAAAATTTGCCTTTGGTGATAATGTTTGAGCTAAAACTTCTATCCATCCATTATGAAACAGTAGCATGATGGACACCCAGCTAAGGATATGCAAAGTGATGAAAACTCAGCAAAGGACATCTAAAGGATTGTACAATCTAGCTCAACATATTTCGAAGATGATCCATTACACATTGGTGGAGGTCTAATAGCTTGGGCTAAAGTTAAAAGGATGAAGGAACCTTTTTATGGACTGATTGAAGATGCCTGGGCCAAACAAGCAACAATAGAAGCTAATTTGGGCTTAGAGAGATCAATTAGCCCTGTCACCTTAATTCACAAAATAAATAGGCCTAATTAGTTGTTTGTTTAGCCTAATTAGAAGACTAAGTTATTTTGATAATTTAAGGAGATCTTTAGCTTATTTGGACATGCCTAAAAATCTACTTTTTATATTTGGCTTTAGGCATCATTTTTTAAAAGGCTTTCCTAAATCTTAGGGATTTCCTTATTTTTAGGAATAAATCATTGCTAGAAGATTGATTAAGGTTTTCTTTAGCCTATATAATTTTCATCTCTTTCTAGATGGTCCTCTATTGTAGTTTTTAAGTAGTTCTTATACTAACCATATATTATATCTAATCACTTTAATTTTAATAAAAGCTCCTTATGACGGATTAGCATTTTGGGCAATGAATTTTTCATCTTGTTAACAAATTTACAAGCAATGATTTTATAGATTACTATGTAACTATATAGCTCTATATTACCTATAGAGCTAGGACATCAGCCTTGGGAATTAGAAATATATAGATCTTGTTCACCTCAGTTAGCAATCTCCCATTGCTAAAAACTTTGAGGACACTTTCTGCTACAGTGGTCTTCATGATATTCCAATATTTTTTAAAAAATAGGTATTTATTCTATCAAGTGATGGAGATCAAGCATCCCAAGTGAGTTAGTAGCAGGAGTAGGACATGTTAGAGAGCTTAGACAGTAAAGAGAAACACTTAAACAAGCTCAACAAAGTGTTACTAAGGTAAAAGATCTATTGGAGAATCTTGGAGGGCCAATGCCACTATTGCAAGCTAAACATACTAAAGAGGCTCTAAAAAATTTGATGGTGGATCTATATAAAAAGGAAAAAGATAAAAACAGTTGGATACAAGTCAACTAATTTCATCATAACGATTCAAGGCTTGGAGGAACATATTGAACTTGTTGAAGAAGGCTAACTATGCTAAGCAACTAGAAACAACTTGTTTGTTACAATTAGGCTATTTTGAGCATTTTTTGGCCATATGATGTAATCTTTTTGGGTCGAATTAGATTGATTTAGACATCTTAGTTAAGTTATTTAGGACTCAGCTAAGTGGGTTCTAGCCTTATACAAGCTCACTTCATCGTTTGGTTTGTTTTGGGCCTAAAAAGACCATTTTAAGCTAGTTTGTTAGGAGTTTGTTATTTGGAACAAAATCCACATCCCATCGTTATAGGATTTGACCTAGGGCATTATTTTAATATATAAACACTTTTAAAATCATTGGTAAGGAGATTTGATTGACTTCTAAATTCAACAAAGACATTGATTTTTCTTTGCATTCCTTTAGAGAAATCCTTTCTGGCATTCTTTAAAGACTTGATTTTCATTCAAGCAAGGGTTTTTGAATAGCTAAAATAAATTTTTTATCACCCCAATCACTTTCTAGTTGTGTGCATGGGGGAAATACTTTCTTAAGTCGTTAATTAAATCTTTATTCATATAGAATGATCCTTGGATCCTAAATATGTGATTTGTACTTCATTCAATCTGAGGTGAGGAGCATATCAGTTTTTGGCACTAAATCCTTTTTCTATTGTCAAGGTTAATCTTAACTTGTTGTATCTTTAACTTCTTTTCAAGGCATGTTCATTGTGTTTTTTTAAGTTTTTTAGTCTTCTTGATTGCTTTCTTGTAATCTTGAATCTATTTTCTTTAATTCTTGATCATTTTTTCAATTTTTTTGAGACTATTTGTTTTGTCTAGTGTTTTTTGTCCGTTTATTTAAATTTTTTATTGGATAGAACCAATGTTAATCATCTTCATCTTTTGATTTCTTGTTGAGTCTTTGAATTTGGCCAAGTAATCCAATTGAGCCTTGCAATTCTCACTTTTAATCTTGTTACTTGGTTTTATTTTCTAGACTTTCTTATTTAAAGAATAGAAAAGGAAAAAGAAAAAGAAAAGAAAACTATTGTAGTTTATAGCATAAGTGCTACAAACTCCATTTTACGCACCAAGATATATTTAAAAGTGCTTGGGTTTCATGTAAGGAGCTAACCCTCAGCTTAAGGGAGTTCAATAAAGCTCACGTAAGCTATAAGTGACTTGACATGACTTTCCTTTAGCTTAAGTGTCTAAAGCTAGCTTATGTTGAGCCCATGGGAGCTCATTAAAACTAGTTAATAGCTAGAAGCTGAAGATAAGCGCAATTGGACTCAATTGAGATTACCTTAGCTGATCTTTAGTTCTTGGGAATTGAAGCTAGCTAGCTTTGTGTGTTCACATTAGTTAAGCTAGAAAAGAAAATTAAGGAGCATGAGTTGGAGTTGAAACCTAAAGCTTAATGGGCAAAATTAGTGGTGCTAGATGAAGGAATCTAGCAAGCTTGAGTGCACAGTGGACATTAGGGTGTACCATGAGCTGTAGCACTCCATAATGCATTTTCCCATGCATGCACTTAGAGTGCAAGTTCATTGTCTCCATATGGATACATGAATTCAACCAAGAAAGGACAAATTCGGCCAAGAGGTTGAATTTGGCCAATGGGAAAGATTCATCATGTACCTTGACTTAGAATGAACATACATGACAAGCTTTCACCAAGGTATATGTACTTTGGATGAACGGATGTGTTTCTTCAGCCAATGGTTGTGACCATTCAACCAAAAAGGGGTTCATGTACGAGAATGAATGGTCATGAGTGTACCATCATGACTTTAAGTGAAAATATATGACTCTTTGCCTAAAGGATGTGTTCCTTGGCCAAGAGTCATGATATTCCAAGAGACATAACTCTTGGAAAAGTTATGACTCTTTTCCAAAGGATGTGTCCATTGGCCAAGATTCATGATGTTTCGCCAAGAGACATAACTCTTGGAAGAGTTATGACTCCTCAAAGGCACATTTTGGTGGCCTATAAAAGGGAATTTCTTAGTTCCTTTGAGTGAGAGTTTTTTTCTTTGGTCAAAAACTACACTCTTCTGCCCATCTTTGAGCTGAAAAACACTCTCTTCTATCAAGTCTTCATATGTGAAGCATTCTCCCATAAGATAGTTGTTAAGCATATTAAGAGCATTGTGGGTGAACCATAAGGATGGCCACTTTCACAAGTTAACAACTCTTCCGACCTTGATGCGTTGTGGTGAGATCGGTCCACTTCATCCATTCCAACCACGACAAGTTGAAGAAGAAGGAGAAGCCATAGTGGATCTAAACAGGGGAGGCAAAACATCAAGCATACAAGGAGTTATTCCACTACGTTTCAAGTTAGTATATCATCCTACCCTTCATAGTGACATGCGTAGGATCTTGTATGCTTATGAAATCATGAGATTTATTGTTTGAGTTATGATCTAAAATCAATAAAAATGATCTGTGTGTTATCCATTCCTAAAGCTACAAGGATTAGAAAAGTCAAACTTAGGTGGTTAGGGAGTTATAACTAGCTCCAAATATGTCCAATATAATCCAAATCTTTTTTTAGCCCACTTGCATATGTGAATTGCTAATTCTTCTTTTCAATTCTAGTCCAAACCTAATAGTAAGCTTAGAGCTCAAGATTGCAATCCCTAGTTTCTAAAGATAAGGATTTAAGGCTTAAAACTTTAATAAAAGTCAAGGTTCTTGTTATGTTTTCTAAAAAAACCAATTCTTTACATTCAAACACATTACAAGATCTTGGAAATCCTAATCCTTGATTAATTCTATTCTGATTTTTCAGGGTAAATCCATGGGTTCCTAGTGTCTCCAAAAATTCAGCTTGTAATTATCTTATTCCTTGGCCTCTTAGTGTCATTTCCCTCGTTTTCCTCACATCAAATTGCTTTTTGGGAGTGGTAATTCAAGAGGAGCAAATTTAAACTTGTTCTTTCCAATAGAAAAGTTTATCCTACAAAGAAATCCTAGAGTAAGGATCTATTTAGGTGAGTTGAGAGTGATTTAGAGAGCAAAAATGTGAAGGAGAGATCATTTTCTTATTAACTTTTTCTTACAGGTTCAAAGGAATATGGAAAGCAATCCTTTAATGATGAAATCAACATAATTGGTTTTTGATAGGATGCTAGGTAGATGGAAACATGAGGGAGAAGATGGCTAAGATGTCACTAAGGTTAAAACTCTCAATCCAACCTAAGTGAGAGGACACCCAAACCTAGGGACACACATAATGAGTTTGATAATGATGATGATCAATTTAGCACCTTTAAAGATGTGGGTAAATTTAGAGGGAGTAGAGATGGTCATAGTAAAGGAAAAATCAGTAGGAATGGTGGGGTTAGAATTGGATATAGGAATTAGAGGGGTCTGATGATAGATTAGACAATAAAATAGGTAGCATCAGGATGAAAATTCATGCCTTTGTTAGGAAGATGGATATGTATCTAAAGTGTGAACAAAAAGTTAGTGTTTGAGAGCCGTAACTTTTCCAAAGAGAAGAAATTTGAATTGGAAACCTTTGAATTTAGTGATTATATGGTTACTTGGTGGGTTTAAAAAATTGTAGCTAAGGAGTAGAAACCAGTAGCCACCAATCAATACTTGGGAAGAGATGGAAGTTATGATGCATAGGAGGTTTGTGTCAAGTTCTTATTATAAGGAACTCTACCAAAGACTACAAAATCTTTACCTAAGGAAGAAAAAATATGGAGGAATATTACAAAGAGATAGAGGTAGCAATGGCAAGAAAAAACGTGGAGGAAAATCGTGAAGCTACTTTACCTCATCATATGTTGTCTTAAAACTGAAATTTCCAATGTTATGGAGTTGCAGGATGCAATGCGTATGGTAATTAAGTTTAAGAGAGCTTAAAAGGAAGTTCACTAACTATGCAATTGTTTTTAATGTAGGAAATACCTCTTAAAGCAAATCATAGAGTAAAAGGAAAGATAAAGCTCCAAATAACAAATCTAAAACAGCAAAGCCCAAAGAAACTCAAGGGGAGAAAAATAAGGGCAATTCCTCTTCAAATTCAAGGAGTCAAGATATCAAATGCCTTTGGTGCATAGGAAGTGTACATATTGCATCTCAATGTCCAAAAATGTTTTTGATGACAAATTGGAATGGAGAACTCATTACTAAAGTTAAGACAAAGACTATGCTAACATGCCTCAATTAAAGGACATTAAGCAAAGTAACGATAAGGTCAAAAGTGAACAACTAATGAAGGGAAGATCATTGGTGACAAGAAGGGCCTTAACAATTCTTAATAGAGAAGATGAATATGATGTAAGCCAAAAAAAGGAGAATCTATTATGAACATTAACAATTAAATTTGCAGCTTGATCGTTGATGGAAGAAGTTGCACGAATGTTGCAAGTGTTAAGTTGGTTTAGAAACTGTAATTCGCTATTGCTCAATAAATTAGGTAACGTGAAGGTGTCTAGGAAAGTGGTAGTGGCATTCCAAGTTAGGAGGTACATGGATGAAGTTTTGTGTGATGTAATGAGTATGCAAGTTGGACATATTTTGTTAGGAAATCTATGGCAGTTTGATAGGCGAGAAATCTATGATGGTTACAAGAATCATTACTCATTCAACATAGATGGCCTGAATTACACTCTTTCGCCTATTTCACTAAATCAAATTTACTAAGACCAATTAAAAATCCATAAGAGTAAGAAAAGATGAGAGAAAAGAGTGTCAAGAAACAAATGCAAACAAATGAATAAACTTCAAACACTATAAGAAACACTTATATTTGAGATAAACTTGAGGGAAAACATTGAGCATGGTTACGAGAGTGGGAGATTTGAGGACTGAATTTCTACCTATACCCCAAATGTTTTGTTTCCTCTATAAAGAAGCATATTTATCCTGTGATTGTGTTGTTAACCATGATTTTCCTAATTTTGATATTTCTATTTTGCAGAGTTATAATGATTTATCCTAAGAATATGTCCCAAGTGGCTTACCACCTAAGCAATGAATAGAACATCAAATCAATTTGATTCCAAGAGCACAACCATATAAAACAAACCTAGAAGTGATCAAAGAAATTCAAAGACAAGTGTAGGAGTTGCTAAAAAAAGGTTGCGTGCATGAGAGCCTTAGTTCATGCTCAGTTCCAATGTATGTGCATAGACAACTGTGCCATCAGCAAAATTACTGTAAAGTTTTATCACTCTACCTTTAGATTCTGTGCTTGATAAGTTGCATGGTGCATGTTTGTTTTCCAAGATTAATTTGAAATCTTCTTACTATCAAATCAGAATTAGAGAAGGAGATGAGTGAAAAACAACATTTAAGATTAAATAAGGACAATATGAATGGTTAGTAATGCCTTTTTGTTTAACTAGTGGAACCATGACCTTTGTAAGGCTTATGAACCAAGTTTTGTATGAATTTCTTAGTAAGTTAGTGTTTGTTTGTTTTGATGACATTCTTATCTATGGTAAGTCATTTGATGAGCATAATGTACTTAAGTAAGAGAAATTGTATGCAAACTTTAAAATTTGTTCTTTTTGCACTTGTTAGGTTGTGTTTTTAGGTTATGTGGTAAGTGCAAAAGGCATAGAGGTTGAAGAGGAAAAGGTAAGGGAAATAAGGAATGGTCGATCCCTAGGTCAGTTAGTGATGTTAGGAGCTTCTATGGGTTGACTAGTTTCTACAGACAATTTTTGAAGGATATTAGCTCCATTATCTCACTATTAACTGAGATAGTTAAAAAAAAGGGTGTAGGATTTAAGTGGGGGATAAGCAAGTGAAATTATTTAACATGTGAAAGAGAAACTTATTACAACACTTATCCTAGCTTTACCTATCTTTTCCAATACTTTTGAGATAGAATGTGATGTAAGGGGTTTGGAATAGGAGCTATCTTGATGTAAAATAGGAAACTTATTGCATAATTTAGTGAGAAACTTAGTGGGATAGCCTTAAACTACCCAACTTATAACAAGGAGATGTATGCATTAGTTAGAACTTTAGATATTAGCACTATTTGGGCCTAAAGAGTTTGGGATCCAAATTGGCCATTAATAATTGAAGTACATTATGAGACAAAAAAACTTAGCAAAAAGAATGCCACGTGGGTGGAATTTATAAAGTCATTTCCTTATATGTTTAAGTATAAATAAGGAAAGGAAAGCATCGTGGCAAATGAATTATTTAGGAGATATGCCTTAGTAAGTAAGCACTTTGAATGCTAGTAAGCACTTAGAGAGATAAGCTTTGTATATCCCTAAGTTCATTGAGAGACATGTTAGTGAAAGAATCACATAGGGGAGGTTTGATGGGACACGTTGGTGCTAAAAAGACTCTTGATGTCTTGAATGAGTACTTCTCTTGGCCATACATTAAGAGAGATGCAGAAAGAGTATATGAAAGATGTGTAGAGTGTAGGCAAGCTAAATAGAGAGTACAATCCTATAGATTGCATAGACTGTCACCTATAACTAGTGAACAATGGATATATGATGGAGATCTACTAGCATCAACACTTACTAATCCATTACAAGGAATTGGAGGTCCTATAACAAGAGTAAGAACTAAGCACATGAAGGAGGCTTTGCAAGGGCTAATCATGGACATTCAAGACAATATGGCTATTGTTAAAGATTTTAAGGCATTATCGAGATTAATTACTTATCTTCAGGCCAAGATGATGGATAAGGCCTAATGCATAAAAAAGAATGCTTGGAGCCTAATATGTAAGGAGGACCCACATGCTTATTTTTAATGAAGACCAATCTACATATTTACCTTTTAAAAGGTTAAAGATGTGATTAGATGGCAATTTTTTGTTCTTGACTTTCTTTCAATAATTATTATTATTTGTCAAGTTATTTTTGTAAGAATTTCAAATTTAAGGCTTATTTTTATCCATTAGTTAAGGGAATCCTTCTTGGTCAAGTGTTTCCTATTTAATTATGTTTAGGAATAGTCAAGAACACATTTGCTTATAGGTTTTTCATCATTTGGTGCCTTTTTAAAAAGGCAATCTAGTGTATTACGAAGATCATCATTTCTTCAACAAAATTTGAGCGTTTTCTCTATTGTCAGAGCTTTCTTTTGGTTCTTTTAGTTAAGAACTAAATATCATCTCTTGAAGGTAACTTGTATTGTTCAACTTATGACTTTGGTTCCAACCAACAAGTTTGGTTAGAGTTAGATTCTTTTCTTTGTTGATTTTTAGGGCTTAGTTGTTCCTTCACTAAGGTTCATATCATTTGGTATCAGAGCCAAACTCCTTGAATCAAGTTACATCTATCCTAGTGCTTGTTTTCTTATACTTGCTTTTATTTTCTTATTATTGTGTCTTTGATTTTTTTGTTTGTTGTTCCTTGTGCTCTTCTTTTCCCTTTAGCCAAAATTTACATCGTAGTTGTTCTATTCATCTATTTTCCTTTATTTTGAGTGGTATTATTTATTAAAAAATATGTTTATCTTCAATTGTTGCACAAAGTTGCACAAGTATGTCTAAATCAAAAGTTGCAAGATTATGTTTATGCTCAATTGTTGCACACATTTTTGGCGTTAATCCCTCTATTTGGTTTAAACTTTCTGTTATCGTTCTTAGATTGTTTTCTTTTATATTCTTTCCTTCTATAATCATTTTCCACCTTAATTCCTCTTTCTATATTCATGCTTTATTTCCTTTTATCTCTTTCCTTTTACAATCATTTTCTACCTTAATTTTACTTACCTTATTTTTGCTTAAGTCTCTTTCCTTTCTTTCTTTCCTCTTATGGACCTCTAACATTAGCTAATTTGTTTAGTTCTACTTTTTCTATATTCTTGCTCAAATTTCCTTTCTGTTATTTTCTATCTTACCTTTCTTGTTGACTTAGAATTCAAGATAACCAAGTTTGAATTGTTGTACGTTTTCCTGTTGAGATCATTGATCGGGCTTTTAGCTAAAAGGCTTGTAAACGAAAATTGAGTTGTAAAAGCCAAGTGTAGAGAGTCCAGCACTGATAAAAGCCAAGATCGAGTGAAAAATTGAGTGAACAACAAATGGAGTGTAAACATGTAAGGGAGAGAGTAAGGATAACCAGATCTGTTTATTAATAATTCTTTCTTTGCAGGTTCAATCATGAGTTGTAATGGAGAAAATGTTGGCATTAATCTCAAGATTCATGAAATACATCCCAGATCAATTCAAGGTTCTTAATAAGTGATTGGATAATTTGGGGACATCAAATAGGTCGGTCTATTATAGAAATCAACTTCAAAAATAGCCTCTTTACTAGTTAGGGATCAGGTTGCGTATTTTTGGACCTCTCCAGACCCTTGTCTTAGCAATACTTCTACTAGGAATTTGTTGTTGTTGTATAAAAATCAGCCACTGAATGTTAAGGAAGAGGAGGAAACTGATTATGAAGAAGTTCATTTCGTGAGGCAAAAAGAGGTTATCCAAAGGAGAGATAACAATTTGGGTAGTATTAGGATAAAGATTCCTTCTTTCAGGGCAGGAAAGTTCTTGAGTGGTGTTTAGATTGGGAAAGAATTGTAAAAAATGTGTTTGATTTTCATAACTACTCTAAGGAGAAGAAGGTCCTAGTTATTAAATTCCTATATTATAGTAGCATTTTGTGGGATCAAATGGTACTTAGTATGCATAGGAATGGAGATAGACCTATTTGATCATAGGAAGAGACAAAGGTAGTAATGCATAATTGGTTCATATCTAGACATTAGGATTGAGATTTTTGTTAGAAGTTACAAAGTTTGACTGAAGGTTCCAATAGTGTATACGAATACTATAAGGTGATGGAGGTACCCATGATTAGGACTAATATTACAGAGGACTGATTGGCTAGATTCATCAATGGTTTGAATAGGGAGGTTGCAGATGCTATGGATTTGCAACATCATGTAGAGATGGAGGATTTGTTGTATAAGGTCATTAAGGAGGAGAGGAAATTAAAGTCTAGGGGAACCTCTAAATTTAGTTTGATTTCTAACTCATATAGGTCAAAATGGAAGCATAACAAAGCTGCCTCAAAACCAAAAGATGATGCAAAAGCCAAAGATTTGGTTTCTTCTTCCGAAGTAAAAACCAAAACTAATCCCTCCTTTAAATCATGTGATTTTAAGTGCTTAGGTGTCAATGGATTGGGCATGTTGCCTCTTAACATCCAAATAAAAGTAATATGATTATTTTGGACAATGGTGAGCTATCGAGTGATGATAAAATGCCACCATTGGAGGATTGTAGTGACAGATGTTGAAGGACCTGTGACTGGAGAATTGCTAATAGGCGAACTCTTACTATTCAGCCTAAGGATGAAAGCAATGAAGCCCAATATGAACATATCTTTCATACTCAGGACTGTATGAATAGCAAGGTATATAGCATGATCATCAATAGTAAGAGTTGTACTAATGTTGCTAACACTTCATCGATTGATAAACTGGATTTGGAAACTATAAAAAATCTAAAACCATGCAAATTGCAATGGTTGAATGAATGTGAGGAAGTTAAGGTGACAAAACAGGTTCTAGCGGCATTTTCCATTGGTATTTAAAATGATGAGGTTCTATGTGATATAGCACCAATGTATGCAAGTCATCTTTTTTTTTCAGGTGTCCATGGCAGTTTGATAGAAAAGTTCAACGTATAAAGCAAATACTCCTTTTTCATGAATAAATATGATCTTAACACCTCGTAAACCATGGGAAGCATAACGATTAGATTATGATAGTCAGATAATACAAATTGAGGGAAAAGCAAGCGAATGCTTAAGAAAAGAGTGAGAGTGATAAAAAGAGTGAGATTGTGAAAAAGGGTGAAAAGAAGGTAGTAATGGACTATAAGAGAAGAAAATCAAATTGTGAGACTCAAAATAGAGAGAAAGATATAATGGTTAGTGCCTATGCTAGTAGCAGTAAGGTCTAAGGTCAAGAGTGATATGTTAGCGAGGCAATAGCTATTTGCATTTATGTACAAGGACATTTAGCTTTTATCTAGTTACCTTAGTCCATTTGTTGCCTAGAGTTCTTGCATTTTTATTATAGGATTCATTCCCTGAGGAGTTGTCTCAAGAATCACCGCCTTTAAAAGGCATTAAGAATCAAATTGATTTCATCTCATGTTCAACAATTCCTAATAGATTGGCTTATAGAGCTAATCTTGAGGAGACCAAGAAGATGGAAAAGTAATTGGATAAGTGGAAAAAGGGTTCATAAGGGAGAGTCTCACCCATTGTTCTTACTTGTTTTCAAAGATTGATATTAAAAAGTAGGTGTTATCAATTTGCATGAAATAGGGAGACGAATAGAAAATTGTTTTTAAAACAAAATATAGTTATATGAGTGGTTAAGTGTTGCCTCTTGGTTTAACTAATGCACTAAGTACTTTCATGATATTCATAAACCATATTTTGTGATCTTTTATTGGAAAATTTTTTGTTGTCCATGTTGATGACATTTTAGTTTATAGCAAGAATTTTTGGATGACCTTGTCAAATATTTTCATTTTGTACTTTGCAATTTAAGGGAATATAAGTTGTATGCTAATTTAAAGAGGTGCAAAATTTTATGTAGAATCTGTTATGTTTCTTGGTTTTGTTGTGAGTGCACGTGGAATTAGGCTAGATTAGGAGAAGATCAAGGCAATTAAGGAGTGATCTACACTTAAGAATGCAAATGAGGCACAAAATTTTCATGGTTTAGCGTTACAGGAGGTTTGTAAAGGATTTTAATTCTATAGTAGCTCCTCTATATAAACTTATTGAAAATAATGTTGCGTAAATGGACTAATGTGCAAGAAAACACCTTTAATACTTTAAAAGATAAGTTGATCAATGCACTTTGATTTCTTTACACAACTTTGAATTTTTTTTTGAGATTAAATGTGATGCCTTAGGAATTAGTATAGGAGTTGTTTTGATGTAGGATTCCAAACCAATTGCTTACATTAGTGAGAAGCTTAGTGGAGTAGCCTAGAATTACCCAATTTATGATAATGAATTATATGCATTGGTAAGGACTCTATAAATATAGCAATACTATTTATGGATAAGAGAGTTCATTATTCATCCAAATCATAAGAGGTTGAAGTTTTTGTGGTCCCAAGATAAGCTACGTAAAAGACATGCTAAATGATTAGAGTTTATTGAAACACTTCCTTATACAATCAAAAATAAGCAAGGAAAGGAAAATGTTATGGTTGATGCATTGTCTAGGGGGTATGAACTATTGACTTCTTTATAAACTAAATTGCTTAGTTTTGAGTTGATTTAAAATTTGTACAATAGTGATGCTGATTTCAGACAAGTGTGAGTTGCATATTTTAAGTGTGCATTTGATGATTTTTATAAGCATGATGGATTTTTGATTAAGAAAGATAAACTTTGTGTGCCTAAATGTTTTATATGTGAATTGTTTGTTAAGGAGGCCCATAGAGGCAGTTGTGGGTTAATGGGTCATTTTGGTATTAAAAAGACATTAGATATATTACATGATCATTTTTATTTGTCCAACAACAAATATGATGTGCAATTTGTATGTGATAAAATTATAACATGTAAACAAGCTAAGTAAAAAATAATGCCTCATTGTTGTTATACTCGTTTGCCCATGCATAATCAATGTTGGATTGACATATATATGGAATTTTAATAGGTTTACCTAGATCTCATAGTGGCAAGGACAATATATTTATTGTTGTTGATAGGTTTAATAAGATGGCACATTTTATTACATATTCTACAACCAATGATGGCACGCATATTGCCGATTTGGTCCTTAAGGAGATAGTGCATTTTCATGGTTTGCCTAGAACAATTATGAGTGACAAAGATGTTAAGTTCTTGACTCATTTTTGGTACATTTTATAAAGTAAGTTAGGCACAAAAAACTATTATTTTCTACCATTACACATCCTCAAATGGATGGACAAACTAAGGTAGTTAATAGGACCCTTATTACATTGCTATCTACCATCATTCAAAAGAACTTAAGTCAAAGGGAAAAGTGTTTACCACATGTTGAGCTTGTGTATAATAAGGTTGTGCATTCTACTACATCTTAATAACCTTTTGAAATTGTGTTTGGGTTTAATCCTTTAACTCCTTTAGATGATTTGCCTTTACCCACTAATGAATGGACAAATTTTGATGGAATGAGAAAGGCAGATTTTTTAAGGTATTTGAATGCCAAGATTTGAGGTAATAAAGAGAAAAAGAATGAGCAATATGCAAGGCAAGCTAATATGGAGCACGTAAAATTTACCTTTAAACCTGGAGATTAGGTATGGGTTCATATGTGTAAAGAAAGATTCGTTGTCCAAAATAAATCAAACTGCAACCTAAAGGAGATAAACCTTTCCAAGTGTTGGAGCAAAGCAATGGCAATGCCTAAAAAATCGATTTACAACATCATTATGGTAATGTTAATGCTAATTTTAATATTGTTGACTTATCTTTATTTGATGTAGGTATTTCAAGGAGAAATCCTTTCAAGGAGGGAGGGAATGACAGGATTAGCTTTCATCAACACTTATCGATCCATTACAAGGAATTGAAGGTCAAGGGTAAAAACTAAATATATGAAGGACTCTTTGCAAGGATTGATCATGGACATTTAAGAAAAGAGGGTTGTTGTTAAAGATTTTAAGGCATTACCAAGATTAATTACTTATTTTGGGGCTCAAGATTATGAAGAAAGCCTAATGCGTGAAAAATAATGCTTATAACCTAATATGAAAGGATGATCAAAACGCTTGTTTTTAGTAAAGCCCAATCTGCATATTTACTATTTGAAAAGGTTAAAGATGTGGGATTGGATGACAATTTCATGTTTTTATATTTCTTTCATTAATTAGTATTAGTTTTCAAGTTATTTTTTGGAAGGATTTAAAATTTAAAGCTGATTTGTATGCATTAGTTAAGGGAATACATCTTAATAAAGTCTTTCGTATATAGTTATGTTTAAGAATAGTCAAGAATACATTTCCTTATATGATTTTCATCATTTGATGCCTATTTAAAGAGGTAATTTGGTGTATTACGAATATCATCATTTCATCAATAAAATTTGATTGTTTCTCTATTGTGAATTCGTGAAAGCTTTCTTTTGTTCTTTTTTTAAGAATTAAATTTGATCTCTTAAAGGTCACTTATGTTGATCAACTTATAACTTTGGTTCCAATCAACGAGTTTAGTTAGGGTCAGGTTCTTTGCTTGATTCAAGAAGGATTATGGGGTTTCTTGTCCTTGCTGATTTTTAGTTCTTAGCTGTTCCATCACCAAGTTTCATATCAGTAGGCATCTTTATGGACTTTTTTCTAGGTTTACCTCTAGGAGGTGTCATGATTCAGTATTTCTAGTTGTTGATAGGTTTTATATGATTGCGCACTTCATTGCATGTCACAAAACCAAAGATATATCTTACATTGCTAAATTATTCTTTGGTAAAATTGTTCGGTTACATGGAGTTCCTAAAACAATTGTTTCTAATCATGACACCAAATTCTTGAGCTATTTTTGAGAACTTTTTGGTGGAAGTTAGGAACTAAGCTTTAACTTTCTACAGCTTGTCATCCACAAACATATAGTCAAACAAATTGCGTGTTGTTGTGGATAAAAACTTGAAAAAGTTGAAAGAGTTTGCCTTTTATAAAGTTTGCATAGAACTGAACCATACATAGACTACTATCACCATTTGAAATTATTTATGGCTTTAACTTGTCGTCTCATTTAGGTTTTGTTCCTCTGCCATTAAGCAAAACCAAGCTTTGATGGAAAAACTTTATGAGAAGGCAAGGATGAATATAGAGAAATAGACGCAAAATTATGAGAAGCAAGCTAGTAAGGGTTGGAAACAAGCTAACAAAACATGTTCAGCTCAACATTTATTTTACATCAATCTTTATACCTAGAAGAGATGAGAACAGATTCCATGTTAAATTCATGTGCCTTAGCCAAGTGATTAAGGCTCCAAGTACATCTTCGATCACTTTTGTTTTAAAGTGTGTAATTAGACCAAGTAGAGATTTTATTGACGTCCTAAGTTGGTTCTCATCATTCCCCCTCTCCTCAAAAAGATTCCTAGAATCATCACCTACATCAAAAGGACAAAGATTAAAAACAATAAATTTAGCACTAACATTATGGTTACTTAGTGAATCCAATTTATAGGCATTATCACCAGTGTGTCCTATGACTTCGAATGATCCATCTCCACGAGGCATCAACTTTGATTTACATTGTTTTGGAAGCCTTTACTGGCACATATGCTCCCCAAACCCAATCTCCTACTTTGAAAATAACATGTTTGCATCCTTTGTTGGCTTTAGATACATAATGGTCAATTTGCCTCTCAATATATGGATGCACCTTCTCGTGAATTTTTTTATAACTTTGGCCTTCTTTTCTCCAACTGTATCAACAAACTCATAAACAGGTAAAGATATCAAATATAAGGGTGTCAAAGGATTAAATCCATAGACAACCTCAAAAGGAGAATGATTAGTGTTAGAATGCATGCTTCTATTATAATCAAATTTAACATGGGGCAAACAATCTTCTTAAATTTTAATGTTCCTTTTAATTATGGAATGCAACAAAGTTTTAAGAGTACGATTATCTTCTTAAATTTTAATGTTCCTTTTAATTATGGAATGCAACAAAGTTTTAAGAGTACGATTGGCTACCTCAATTTTCCCATCAATTTGTGGGTGATAATGTGGAAAAAAAAAAAGGAAGTTTTGTACCTAGCTTTCCCCATAAAGTGCCAAAAATGGCATAAAAATTTGACATCCTAATCTGAAGCCATACTTTGACGCATTCCATTAAGGCATACCAACTCTCAAGAGATAATTCAACCATATTTGTGGCATGAAATGTGCCATCTTAGAAACTTGTCAACAACAACAAGAATAGAATTCCAACCCTTAGCAATCCCAATATAAATTCCATAGATAGATTTACATATGGATGATTAGGAGTAGGTAAAGTTGTATAATGATCCACTGGATAACACTTTCAACTTATCCCTCTTACAAACTTCACAATGTTGACAAACTCTCTCAACATCTCCTTTCAAGTATGGACAAAAGAAATATTCAACTAGGATGTCTAAGGTTTTCTAATGCCAAAGTGCCACATTAATCCACTTCCATGAGTTTCTCTCACAAACAACTCTCTTTCAATTAGGCACATATAACCTCATCTCCCTAGACAAAAATCCATCATGTCTATAAAATTTCCCAAATGAAGTTTTTTTCAAAACTAAACCCATTAGCAAAATCATTGTCACCAGCATATGAATCTTTCATAAACTTAAATCCCAACAATTATGCATCATGAGACAATGCATCTACAACCACAATTTTGTTACCTTT
The DNA here is from genome assembly GCA_027563885.1 of Erythroxylum longipes. Taxonomy (NCBI): domain Eukaryota; kingdom Viridiplantae; phylum Streptophyta; class Magnoliopsida; order Malpighiales; family Erythroxylaceae; genus Erythroxylum; species Erythroxylum longipes. Next base: position 2,060 of record JAOQMS010093208.1, on the reverse strand, counting down.
TTTGTAGTTAATGACATAGGAAAAGGACTCAATAAATTCCACCCACTTAGCATGTCTTTTATTTAGCTTACCTTTCCCTTTTAAATGTTTTAAAGACTCGTGGTCTATGTGAATGACAAATTCCTTAGGCTAAAGGTAGAGTTGTCATGTCTTCAATGCTCGCACCAACGCATACATCTCTTTGTATAATATGATGATTAAGTGCTACACCATTTAAATTCTCATTAAAATAAGCAACTGGATGCTTTTCCTGCATCACAACAGTTCCAACCCCTATCACATTCAATTTCAAACATCTTAGAAAAATCAGGTAAAACAAGTAAAGGAGTTGAACTAAGTTTTCTTTTAACGTCTCATGCTGGTCATTTTCCAACTTAAAACCAGCACTCTTCTTCATCACCTTAGTTAATGGAGCAATTATAGTGTAGAAGCCTTTAACGAGCCTTCTGTAAAAACTTGCTAAACCATGAAAAATTCACACTTTAGTTAGTGATTTTAGTGTAGGCCAATCTTTGATTGGCTCTTCGTTAACCTATATTCCCTTTGCACTAGCAACATAGTAAAGAAAAACAATTTGATCAGTTCAAAAGAACACTTCTTAAGATTATCAAACAATTTTTCAATGAGCAAAACACTCGAACATCACACAAATGTTTAATATGTCCATCAAGTAATCTCTGTGCACAAGAATATCATCACCACCACAAACTTACCAATAAATTCATACAAAACATGATTCATCAATTTGATAAATGTGTTTGGTGCATTAGTAAGTCTAAAAGGTATGACCAACCACTCTTATAAATCATGTTTAGTATTAAAGACAGTCTTCTACTAATCTCCCTCTTACATTCTAATTTGATGATATCCATTTTTAAAATCAATTTTAGTGAACATGCATGAGTCATGCAATTCATCCAACATTTAATTTTATCTAGGCATAGGATGGTGACACTTTACTATGATTTTATTGTTAGCTCTGCAGTCAACACACATTCGACATGATCCATCCTTCTTAGGAACTAGAAGTACTGGAACTGTACAAGGACTCATACTTTCCCTTACATATCCTTAGCAATTAACTCTTCAACTTGCATTTAAAGCTTCTTTCACTTCTTGAGATTAATTTAATCAGCTAGTCTAATTGGAATTGGTGCTTTAGGGATGAAATCAATCTAATGCTCTATCCCTCTAATAGGTGGGAAACCACTCAGTTCCTCGGAAAACACATCAACAAACTCGTGCAATGATAAAACAAAAACACTTAACAAAGAAGACTTAAATTTGTTAGTGTTAAAATAGCCTCCTTGTACATGAGTACAAATATAGGCTATTGGTAATAAAAGGCCAACTTCACATCTCTCATTTTGCAAACAAGCCCTCTTTCTTTTCCAATTGTCCTTTCTTCTCACTCTTCAACTTCTCCTTTTATCTTTTTCCTTTTTGTTTTAAAATTCTATCTTGTTTTCTCTCATTTTCTCTCCCCTTATTTTCTCTAAAATCCTCTTTGAATAATTATTTGATCTTCAAAATCTGGTTTTGGTGACAACGGTATAAAAGTTACAGGTTTATCATTATATACAAATGAATATGAAATGAATCTTAGTGAAGGAACATGATGGTAACCCAACTAAGGACAGGCAAAGGATGATGCCATATGGTTCAACATATTTCACTGATCTATTACACATTGGTGGAGGTTGAATAACTTAGGCTAAAGTTAAAAGGATGAAGGAAGCTCTTAATAGACTAATTGAAGATGTTTGGGTTAAATAAGAAACAATAAAAGCTAATTTGGGCTTGGATAGATCAATCAGCAATGTCACCTTAATTCAAGCATTAAATACGCCTTGTTAGTTATTTATTTGTACTAATTAGAAGACTATGTTATTTTGATGATTTCAAGAGCTGTACAAGAATTCGTATTGGAATTTTATGAAACTGGTAAGGATATTCACTTTGTTGGTTCTTCATTGAACTTAGAACTTATCAAGGTTATGCCTTGTGGTGTTCATCTAACTTATAACTCTCAATCTCTTCTTTGCTAGGGTGTAATGTCA
>JAOQMS010093169.1:0-19442 GCA_027563885.1 Erythroxylum longipes | reverse complement strand
GCTGCTGCACATTTACCCATTAAAACCGAAATTCCATCTCTATTTATCTTTAATAACTGCACATTTACCCATTAGTTTGCTACATTTAAGATGTTTTTTAACATGCTTTTATTATCATTAAATGGAGTAATAACCTTATCATTAAATGGTTTAATGGTGGTCTTTAATGATAGCATGCAACCTATTAGCATTCATTGGATTAAAGAAGAAAGAGTACATTTTTCTTCCTTCTTTCATCATCAAAACTGAAATTGGTATGTGAAATTTAGGTTAATAGTCTGTTCATATAGCCATCTTAAAGACAAATGATAAGAGTCTTATTTATTGGATTCTTTATGATTGATTAAGAAAGAAGTGATGCATTTGATACAAATTTCTTCTTTCTTTTAAGATTAACCGAAATTGACAGGGTGCAAGAAAGGGTTCTTGCAATTTTTTTGACTCTCTCTCTCCTATCTTGCATGGTGAGCTGAAAATTGTAAGAGAGTGTCTCATTTTTTGGCTACTTTTTTCTAAGAAAAATCTCCTCCAAAGTTTTCTTCTCCTTTCCCACGAAAGGATCTTGTTAACCAAGTTCTCCAAGAAGAACAAGTGCTAGATCAAATTGGTTGAGGGTACAATATAAAGAAGAGGATACAATAAGGTAAAGAGGATACATCCCTTAGGAGAGGATACATTGCCAAGGATAGGATAGCATAGCGAGGAGTTAAAGATGTAGCGAAGGAGTCGGTAATATTTTCCATCTTGTGATTATGCAAATGTTTTTCCTTGTACCGTATCATGTGTTGCTATGCATATTGATTTGGATGTATTGCTTCCGATGAAATTTTGAAATCTACCATTTCTTCCAAATCGATGCTTATTTTATTTTCCGATCCAATAATTGGTATCAGAGCCATTTTTTATTATGCATGATTTCAGTTCCTATATTTTATGCATAGGTTGGCAATCATTTTTGCATGCTGCATATTTTTATGTGATAGAAATATATATGGTGGATGTTTTCCTCTTTTTGTTATCCATAGATTTTATAGTTACCTTGTAAGTTTTGTTTATTTGGTTTGTAACAAAGAGGGTGGCCTATCATCGTCATGTTTCCTCCTTAGTTTCATCTTTATGTGTTCTTTGATTATGTAATGTGCAAAATCATGTAATGATGAATAGGAAGAAGCCATTAATGAAGAAATGAAGACGTAAGTTATCGATTTTGTTTAAAGTGTATTGGCAAAGTTTTGGTTGTTAGAAAATCAAAGTACTAGAATTTTGTGTTGACAAATTTTTCGATTTTATGACACAGTAAGTTTCGGTTTTGATTAAAAAATAAGTGCTATTTTTTCGTTTCATATAGATAAGTTTTGGTTTTGATGGAAAACAAGTGCTCGATTTTTTGTTTCATATGGACAAGTTTTGGTTTTGATAAAAAATTAGTGTTGGAATTTTTGTTTTCAAAGTGGCCAATTTGTTTTTTTGAAAATCAAAACCTTGTTGAAAAAGAAAAGCCATTACACACTTTTTACCAAATGGATCGGATCATGTGATCGAAGAGTTCGAAGCGGAAGATCCAAGTCTAAGAAAAATATTTTGGGCCTAAAGGGCGTGTAATTATTTTTATGTTTTTAGGATGGACAATCAAATGTGTCTTATTAGTTCATGTGATGAATGGATAAATGAATGCAAATAATATGTGATATTATGTGATTGAATGTCGTTTAGAAAATTGTCAACCCTAAGCTTTACCATACATTCATTATGTATGACATATATAATGAAAAAATATAGGATCGTTAATAAATAGCATCTAGACAAGATAGTATTTAAAACTTAAAGCCCAAAAATATTGAGTGGGAGAGGATTCTCATGTGAGAGTCCACGGTCTCCAAATGATGGCCTATTTGCATGTGGTGAAGTGTTACTCCCCACCAAAGGGCATGAATCCTAGATCTTGCATGGTTTGGGTCTCCTTAAGTATAATTCCATTTATTGGTTGCAAATGTGACCTCCCACCAAGGCATGGTTTGCAAGTACCTTTAGTGGATGAATCAAATGGTTACATACTCAACATATTTTATCAATAACCTACCCACCGTAGCTCTGTTGCTAAAAGTATGGACCAAATTATGACGTTTCTTTAAAAGTTAAGCATGAAGATGCTTGGTAGCTTTTTTAGTGGGAGGGTCCCAGTTTTTGTTTTAATAGCTAAGATGGCCCACCGTCATTTAGTCTATTATAGATAAGAAAAATAATCGTCATATAAAGTTTTAAATTTTTTTAAGTTTTGTTAAGTCTATCATCATGCATACATGCATCATCATTTTATACAAAGTTACAATTATGTTGACTAGTATGCTCATGTTTTAATAATTTATTTTTGAGACATAATCAACCACAATATGAATCCACTCACTTTGCTCTTAACAAATAACAAATTGGAAAATTGAGAGAATTTTAATGAATGGAGACATAACCTTGACATTGTTCTTCAATATGAACGTATTTCATGGGTATTAACTGAAAATGAGCCTGGATCTCCAGGTGGAGATTTAACTCCTGAGCAAGTCCAACAATATGAGCATTGGCAGAATGCCTATAAGACTACTAAATGTTATATTCTAGCTTCTGTCAGTGGCATGTTGCAAAAGCAAATTGCTTGTATGAAAACTACTAGTGCAATGGTTCATCACCTACATAAGATGTTTGGTGTGAGGACCAGGTCTGCAAGAGTGAAATCTATCTAAAGTTTTCATAATCTTAGACAAAAACCTGGTGAACCGGCGCAGGATTACATGCTTAAGGTAATCTCTGCAGTTACTGAGGTTAAGATGCTTAGGGCAGATATAGTTGAGGACACGCAGATGATTATGATCATCAATACCTTAAACTCTTCTTTTCAGTAGTTTAAGTTGGACTATGAGCTCAATAGAAAGGATTACACCTTAAGTGAGTTAATGAATACCCTTTTGAGTACGGAGGAGATATTGAATATCAAGGCTCATGGTCCAGAAGCTAATGTAGCATGTTCTTCTAAACCCAAGGTAAGGGAAAGGAAAAGAAGAAGGTACCAATGAAAAAGAAGGCCCAAATAGGGTTCAAGGACCATCCCATGAAAAAGAAGGCCAAAGTAGATACCAAGGGAAAGTGTTTCCACGGTGGTGAAATGGGCCACTGGAAAAGAAACTGTGCGGTCTACCTTGAGTCCCTCAAAAGTAAACAAGGTATGGTTTTCCTAAGTTTGTTAGGAACTAGAAATGTGGCAGATTTATCTGATTTTTGGATATTAGATTCAGGAGCCACTAACCATGTTTGCAATTCCTTACAGGGGTTCCAGTAAAGGAAAAGTCTACCTAAAGGTCATTTTCAAGTCAAAAAAGCAGATAGATCCTATATTTCAATAGAATCAGTGGGAATAGTTATCTTGGATTTTCCTAATAGTTATAGGTTATATTTAGAGGATGTTTCTTACATACCAATGATTGTAAGGAACATGATTTCTATTTTTTGTCTAATAAAATCTAGTTATTCCTTATATTTTGAAAATGTTGTTTCAATATGTGAGAATAAGGATTTTATTTGTAATGTGATAATTAAAAAGGGAATGTTCTTTATGGAACCTATGATATGCTCACTAAACACCACAGAGTTGATAAAACCAAGACAATCCATTGTCTCTAGCATTAATTCAAAATATTTGCGGCACTTAAGAATGGGTCATATCAATCAAAAAAGACTTGACAAGTTAGTAAAGGATGGGATCCTTATGGGCTTGGATAATGATCCATTACCCACCTGTGAATCTTGTATTGAAGGAAAAATGACTAAGGCCTCATTTCCTTCTAAAGGAAATATATCTGAATCCACGTTAGACCTGGTACATACCGATGTGTGTTGGCCCATGAATGTACAAGCTAGAAGAGGTTATGAATACTTTATAACCTTTATAGATGATTACTCAAGACATGAATATTTGTATTTGATGCATAAAAGGAGTGAATCCTTTAAAAAGTTCAAAGAATTCAAAGCCAAAGCTGAGAAGTAGTTAGGCAAGCCATTAAAACAACTTCGATAGGATCAAGGTGGTGAATACTTATTTGGAGAGTTCCAGCAATATTTAATTGATAATGGAATTGTTTCCAATTTGTCAACTCTTTGAACACCTCAACATAATGGTGTAGCTGAGAGGAGAAATAGGACTCTATTGGAAATGGTAAGATTAATGATGTCCTACGCTAGCCTTCCAGAATCGTTCTGGGGATATGCCATATAAACGGCAACATATCTTCTTAACTTTGCTACATCCAAATCGGTGCCTAAAACACCAAGGGAGTTGTGGACTAGCCGAGTGCCTTCATTGCGGCACTTAAGGACTTGGGGCTACCTATCCCATGTTCTAAGGCTTGAATCCACAAAGATGGAACCAAGGTTAGAAGTATGTTTTTTTGTAGGATATACTACAGGAACTCGAGCGTACTATTTTTACAGTTCTTGGGATAGGAAGGTATTTGTGTCAACAAATGCAACCTTCCTAGAGGAAGAGTTTATGAGAAATCACAAAGGAAGAAGTGAAGTAGTACTCAATGAGTTAGCTATTTCATCCAAACCAAGAGTTGATTTGGATATAGTAGAACAAGATGTCGAAATGGATTCAAGAGTTGAATCGGAAGAGTAACCTGAACATCAAGTTGTACCTAGACGTAGTGAGAGGGTTGTGAGATAGCCAGATAGGTATCTAGGTCTCATAGAAGGCATTATAGCCATCTCAGACCAAGAAGAAACGAATCCCATTACTTATACACAGGCTATTAATGATGTTCAAGCAGAAAAATGGCTCAAGGCAATAGAATTGGAAATAGATTCTATGTACGCTAATGAAGTCTAGATCCTTATAGATCTACCACTAGGTATAAAAGTCATAGGGTGTAAATGGTGAAGTAAATCACTTGTTATTATGGAAATCACGTAATATGTAAGAATACACAATAAGGGGGGTTGAATTGTGATAAATCGTCTGAATTTGATATCTTTAAAAAGCTTCTTAATTTTCTTGGAAGATTCAAACAATTTACAAAACAATGTACTTAAAACGTTTAAGTAATGCAACAACAGAAATAGTATCCATTCTACTAACAATATGAAATTAAAAAGATAAGGGTTAGAGAATATGACACCGTGATTTATACTGGTTCACCCTTAACCTTAGGGTTACGTCCAGTCCTCAAAGTATATATGAGATTTCACTATATCTTTCAACTTTTACAAGTATTATTTCACACTTCCATAGCCTTTTCAGGTCTCTTTCACAAAGTATGCTTTATCTGCTATATTAGCCTCTCCAAGCTGTAGCCTTCCCTTCCCATTGAAAGATTTTGAGTTTTCTAAACTCAAATTACAGGTCAACTTGATCTCTCTTCTTTCTTTCTTTCTTTTTTCACTCAAGCTATGTTTACAGTACAGTAAGTAAAGAATTGAGAATTGAAAGTTCAGAGTTGTAAGGGTGTCTTATTTGTTCATCGTACTTTTTTCTATGACTATAAGTGATATTTATAGTCTAAATCTTTAACGGTCTTCCTGATAACTGCTTGTAGAATCTTCAGAGATCAGTTGTTAGTTGAGTCTTGTCACCAACTCCAACTAACTAACTAACTGACGTTGTAAGTTGTTCTTCAATAATAACGTCTTCATTTGTTTTGTATAATTCGTCTTATTTCATTGCTTCGTTTGATGTCTTCATATCATCTGATGACTCTGCATCATTTGATATCTTCACTCGTCTGATGACTTCGCATCTTCTGATGACTCCGCATCGTCTGATAAATTTGCATCATCTAAAGACTCCACATCGTCTAATGACTTCGCATCTTCTGATGACTCTGCATCGTCTAATGACTTTGTGATTTATGCCGCTTACATCTATCTGCTCACTTAAAAAACTTATCAAACCAGTTCACACACTTCTATTATTATTATTATTTGACTTTCATCAAAATCAATAGAAGAAGTAAAGTATTATTGACTTAACAATCTCCCCCTTTTTAATGATAACAAATAATCATGATATTAGGAGATAAACGAAAAGATATTCAGACGAATAATTTTCAGACAAAGTTTATTTATTTAGACGAATAGTGCAAGATATACATTGTATAACAATCAAAGATCAAAATAAAATTTCCTCCCTTCTTATCCTTTGGTTCTTACTATTTCTCCCCATATTTGTTATGAATCAAAAAGAAATTATTTCAGATGCTTCAATATTTCAGAGAACAAACTTTTGATGTCAGTGCGGATGGTCTTGAGGTCTTCTTCTATAGTCACACGTAGAAGTGCCACTTCCTTGAAGATCACCCACTGAGTCATTTAGTGCATCAACCTTAGTATCAATTTCTTGAATCTGTTTAACTAAGGCTTTATGTTATTCCTTCTGCTTTTGACTAACTTCAGTCCATGTGATGAAATTGTTCAAGGACTCCGAATCATCGATAGAATCTAATAGCTTTTCACTTTGTGGATGAAGATACTCAGAGACAGAGGATGTTTTGATTGAATCATCCAGTTCGATAATTTTGATAGAGGGTAATTGTAAAATTTTTATTTATGGAGGAATATGAAGATCATCAGGGTAGAATAGTTTCAAAATGGGCTTTCCTAGAAGGTGTAGAATATCTTTGACAGAAGGTATGAAACCTATGGGTTTAAAGTGAACAAGCAAGTGCACCAAGGTTTCTAAATAAAAATTGATACCTTCAATTGTAATCTGTTTGTATCTTCCTTCCGATGTCTTCCCAACTACCTTGAAACTTTCATCTACTTTTGATGTTCCAAAGTTGCTTCTTGACGGTTTTGAAATGTGATGAGAAATATAGATGCCCACAGGTTGAACTATATGATATACATCGTCTATATTATCTATTGCCACTCGAATTTCTTCTTCCATAAGATCATCTTGTTGCTTCTTAGGGAATTTCTTCTTCTTTCCTTTATCTGTGTTGTCTACCAGTGTTGGACACCTAGGTTGTACATCCGGTACAATCTTTATCATTGTTTTGCTTGTCACTGGATAGATTGTGTAAGGATTTTTAGTCATCTTCAAAGGATATGGTTCTGCCTTTTCATCTCACAGAATACAGTACAATCTTCTATCTTCATGGATAAGAAGATGTATCGTCTGATCGTTTACAATTATAGGTTCAACTTAAACCCTAACCTTCTGTTCAGGTGTTGGACCTCGTTTCTAGAGCCCAACTATCTAGAATATCATAAAACGTGAGCTTTATCTAATAAAAACACCTTAACCATTATTAATTCATCTTTATGCTTTGATACCATAACACATCTTAAGGAACTTATATGTAACCACAATTTCAGTTCAAAAATTCATCATCTCAAATTAATTTCTTCCTCAAGTATCCTAATTTCAACTCAACCTTATCCATACACAAATTCACATTTCCACTCAATGGCATCCATACATAATTCATAATTCATTAACACCAAAAGATAAGAGTTTTTTACAAATCCGTAATGGCATTTCAAAACACCGTACATCCATATCTCATAATCCCAAAATACATAAGATACTTGAACTAATAGTACTTGAAATGTAACTAAAAGCCTCATTGTTACAAAATCTAGCTTCAAATACAAAAATATGCAACTTGAAGCGATGCTTTAACCCTCTTTCACTCTATCTCATGTTCTTTACCTGAAGATGGGATGGATAAAGGAGGGCGAGCTTGAAGCTCATGGGTAACAATTTTATAACTAGTAACAAGCAAAACCATTGAAAATAATTTACATTTAATCATAAGCACATATTTTTCAAATTTTCTTCATGCAATCGAAATCACACATAACACGATCTATGCATTCATCAACTTGTTCACAAAACAATAAACACGTAGGCACATCAAAATGGTTTAGGTGGATCCAAAACAGAACGTACTACACATTTCCCATAAGGGTCATGTGTAGCCATGAACAGAACGTACTATCGCAATCCCACTTAATGGTCTTGCGTAGCTGTCAACTTATGGCAGTCCATGAAGGAGCTCTATGCCACTAGCGGGTAGGCGGGATAAGCCTTTTATCAAAGTGCACTCGACTTAACATAGGGGACCACCACAAACCCACATAACATGTATTTCATATCTTGCAAACTTGTTTCCCAAAAAGGCACATTTTCAAAACTTGATTTTAGAACCATAGTATCTCTTTGAAAATCATTTTCACATTCTTTTAATAATTCATCAACACAAAATGCTCATACCAAACACATAACACTTTTTCAAAGCATTTAAGAGTTATAATGTACATTCATAAAATAGTTGAAATCATTTATTTCCATCATTTGAAAGAAAACATTAATGGCCTATTACTTAATTATAAAACTGTAACCCACTATGAAATCTTTGCTTATAAACTTACTTAGGGGTGTCTTTGCTCTTGCTCCTCTTGCCTCTCTTGCCTTACTTGATTTCCTTAAACAATAACTAAATTTCCATTCAATTTGGTTTAGAAATCAGAAAGTCATACCTCAACAATTTAAACTCTTTCTCATGTTGAAACAAAATTCTATATCCAAGTTCCATCCCAAAATTGAAATGCTTAGAGACTGAATTTAGACTTGATTCTTTATACAATTTGTAGCCCTATGTCTCTAGTTTACTCCAAATAAAAAATCAGTCCATTTGGATAACTACACCAAAAGTTATTCCTAAAATACCAAAGCATGTTCTGTATTGGAAAGTTGAGTTCGCCGCAGCAAAACCCAGTTCGCCGCGGCAAAATTGTCTGAGTTTGCCGCGGGAAAACCAAGTTTGGCACGGCGAAATTGTCTAGACTGAGAACATGTTTTGTGACTCTGCGGTAAAAATATCCAGACACCCTTTCTGTGAGAACATGTTTGGAACATTTCTCCTCTTTTTACTTCCCACCTTTCACATATAACCCACCTTATCACTAACCCATCTCTTCTACTTCATTTTCAACACAATATCATTCACAAACCAATTCATAAGCTATACTTGTTCATCAACCAAAAAGATCAAAACATTTTCATACACCATTCATCAACAACTTCCTACACATATTCACTTTACTTTCACTTCTAACCATCCCTAAATATGCTTCATCTAACAATCAAGAAGGGTTAAATGCTCATACTTATTGAAGGTTCAAATTCTTCAAGATCTCTAAAAACCCTAGCTTTTCTCTTCTCATCCTCTCCTTCGACGACACTCTCTTTGTTTCCCTCTTCTCACACACAATTTTTCTTCTTCTTCTACACCCTTAAAAATTCACAAAAATGTCCCTTTTGCCCTCCAATATAAGCCCTATGTCTTTTAACCTTAAGTGATCTTCCAATTTTGCCCTTATACCTTCTTACTTCTTTAGTTTAACTTACACCATGCCATACTCTAACTTAATCTTAATTTCTCCATTTAATACTTCTAATTCCATCAATCCAAACAATAAATCCTCCTAACATTGACATGCTAATTAAACTCTAAATAAAATGATTTATCTAGCAAGATCACAAAATTTATTCAAATCACGTTTAATAAAATAAATAAATAAATAAATTTCAGGGCCCAACATTAGGAGATTCTCTAATGACAATTGAACCTCTGTTTCAATTAGGTATTGATTCTTCTATGACCTTCATTTTCAAATCTTCTTGCTTTATTGGTTGAGGAAGATTATAGATTGGTTGTTGCTTTTCAACCTTTCTTTTCTGAATCATGTTCATCTTCCTTTGATCTTTTGTCAACTTGGAAGATAGTTGTTGAGACTTCTTCTGCTCAAATACTAAATTCCTTCTTATCTCTGTCTCTCCAGACGGTTGTTTGGATTGAGTCTAAGGGATAGAGACATTTGCCTTATCAGGCTGTTGTTATTATCTAGTTACATTTTCAGAAACTTAATTAAGAGTCAGAATTTTTTGCTTCTTTTGCAATCTTGGTGACCTTTTAGACATTTCAGGTCTTTCTGATTGAAGTGTTTCAGCCTTCCTCTTTAAGGACACTTTATGAGTTGATTGTTAAACTTTTACACTTTCCTTCCTTTTAGGAATCATCTTAGCTTGAGTTGACTTATAAGACGATTGTTCAACTTTTGTCAGCTCAGTTGAGATTCTTCTAGTTGATTGAGGTTTTGCTTACATACCAGATGGAACATCTTCTTTTCTGCTTCTTCTAATTGAAAGCTCCCCCTTAGACTGTGCTTTCGATATGACGTCTTTTTTCGATTCAGCTTCAGTCTTAATCCCTATTTTACAAATAGTAGAGGTATTAATAACACTCTTAATATTCATCTTTACTCTGTTTCCTCTATTAAGTAGGATTCTTGATTCTTTGAATAATCTCATCAATAGTATACCATAAGGTGAAGAACCACTGTTCAGATGATACTCCTCCTGAGCCCTTATCATGTTAGACAGAATCAAGAATGGAAGATTAATAGGTTTATGTGAGAGTAGATAAAATAGGCATTATTCATCACTCATTGTCACAAAATCCTTCGATCCCATTCTTGGCAAAACACAGTGAAGAAGAATTGAATGAAGAACCCTAGCCTTCGGAATTAGATTTGAGGACTTCTTGACTCTTGGATAAATCGAACCATACAGTTGTCTACTGATGTTATCTTCATTTAAATGACTTTGAGCAATCCACTTTGTGTTGTTGAACAACTTTTCTCCTTCATTTGGACATTCAGTAATCTTTGCAACAGAATCTTGTGACACAATCACTGATATTCTGTCTACCACAGATACCAAGGTGTTATCTACCACCTTTGCAATTTTCCATAACACATATATTTCATTTGGATACACCAATTCTCGTATTTTGAAGAAATTTTCCCTTCCAGCTGCTTTAATCTCAGGTTTGATATCCATTCGATGTTCCTTGAGAGCAGTGGAATCAATAAGTCTCATATATGAAAGAGATTTCGACATTCTTACGATGTATAAACACTAAACACAGAGATGTATTTCGCTTAAAGAAGTGAGGTTAGTATATAGAAATGATTGAGAAAGATAAGAACGGAAAAGGTTTGACCAGAAGATTTTGATCGCCTTTGTTGAGACCACTTTTGAATCAAATCAGTTAAAAAGAAAATTCTAGAAATTAGAGTGTTAAGATTTTGATAGATATATTTTTATAAACACTCCTACACAAAGTTGTCGTTAGTAACATTTGTGACTGATTCATAAATACTCATTAATCTATACTACCGAGTAAAAATTACCATTAATAATCTTTACAACATTTCTGCTTCAGTGCAACGTATCGTCTAGGTTATGAGGTGTCAGATGGATTATCATTTAACATAACCATGTTCAAACTTCGTCTTATCTCCTTGAATATATCTTCACTTAAGTGTTTTGTGAAGATATATACCCATTGTTGAGTCGTCTCAACAAATTGTAGATTGATAGTTCCTCTTTGTACATAATCTCTTATAAAATGATGTCTGCCTTCAATATGATTTGCCCTTGAGTGTTGTATTGGATTCTTTGAGAGATTGATAGCACTTATGTTGTCATAGAAGATTGGAATCTGATCTTCTTGGATAGAATAATCTTTTAATTGATACTTTATCCATAATATTTGTGAGTAACAGCTTGCAGCTTACATGTAGTCATCTTCTGTAGTAGATAGAGCAATTGAACTTTGTCTCTTTCTTGACCAAGAAATTATATTATGACCAAGAAAGTGACAAGCTCTACTTGTACTCTTTCTGTCAATCCTATCTCCAGCATAATCACCATCACAGAAGCCAATTAACCTGAAATCTTTACCTTTCTCATACATTAAGCAAAGATCAATAAAACCTGCTAACTATCTCAATATTCTTTTAACAGCAATATAATGAGATTCTCTAGGATTTGCTTGAAATTTTGCACACAAACAAACACTAAACATAATATCAAGTATGCTTGCTGTTAGATAAAGTAAAGAACCAATAATTCCTCTAAACAGAGTTTGATCAATCTTCTTACCAGCTTCATCTTTTGATAAAACGATTGAGGGATGCATAGGAGTAGACATTGGTTTAACATTTTGCATTTTATATTTGACTAACAGTTCTTTGATATACTTTTATTGATGAATAAAGATCTTTTCTTCATTCTGTCTAATATGCAAACCAAGAAAGAACTTTAACTCACCAATCATACTCATTTCAAATTCACTTTTCATGAGAGTCTCAAAACTTGAACATAACTTCTTAGAAGTTGCACCAAAAATGATATCATCAACATATATTTGCACAATAATAAAATCATTTTTAATACATTTCCGAACTAAAGTTTTATCAACTTGTCTAATGAAATCATTCTTAATTAAAAAAGAACTAAGATGATCATAGCAAACACGAGGTGCTTGTTTCAATCCATATAAAGCTTTATGAAGTTTATACACATAATCTGGTTTATCAATATCTTCAAAACAGGATGTTGTTTTACATAAACTTCTTCATCTATAAAACAAAAGCACTTTTCACATCTATTTGAAGCAACTTTATATCATGAAAAACAACATATGCAAGTAAGATCCTAATAGCTTCTAATCTAGCTACAGGAGCATATGTTTCATTGTAGTCTATTCCTTCTTATTGATTATAGCCTTGGGCTACTAATCTAGCTTTGTTATACCTTTCCTGATTCGTCTAGTTTATTCTTGAATACCTATCTAGTTCCTATGATAGATTTATTGGATGGTTTAGGGACTAAAGACCAGACTTTATTCCTAGTAAATTGATTTAACTCCTCTTGCATAGCTAAAATCCAAGCTTCATCTTGAAGAGCTTCACCTATTTTCTTAGGTTCTAATTCAGAAATAAAAGCTACATTGGCCTCTCTCTTAAACTTAGATCTAGTTCTCACTCCTTCTGATGTTTCTCCTATAATTGGATTTTTTAGGTGAGAAGATTTGTATCTCCAATCATTTTCAAACTAATATTTTCAAAAAGATCTACTACTTTATCAGATGGATCAACTGATGGTGAATAGTCTGGGTTACTAACTAAAGGAGTAGATAGCGTTTCGTCATCAGAGTCCTCTCTTTTATTTAGATGAGAATCATCATCAAAATTTACATTCATAGATTCTTGAATAGATTTAGAAACAAGATTATCAACTCTATAAGCTTTAGATTTAGTAGAATAACCTAGAAAACTTCTTGAAAAAATCTTAGGATCGAATTTATCCAAATTCTCCTTTGTATTCAAGATAGTGCATTTGGGACCAAAAGGATGAAAGTAAGAAATATTTGGTTTTCTTCCCTTCCATAACTAATATGGAGTTTTATTTAAAATAGGTCACAGAAATACTCTATTTTGAATATAAAAAGCTGTATTAACAGCTTCTTCCCAGAAGTACTTAGGAAGATTCATTTCACATAGCATAATCCTTGCCATTTCCTGAATCGTCTTGTTCTTTCTTTCTACAACTCCATTTTGTTGAGGAGTTCTAGGAGTAGGGAAATTATGGAAAATTCCATTCTCTTCGTAGAATAATTTGAATTTTCATTTTCAAATTCTCCACCATGATCACTCCTAATCCCAGTAATAGAAGTCCCTTTTTCATTTTGTAACTTTTTGGATAAGACTTTCAAGCAATTAAAACAATCATCTTTATGCAATAAAAACAATATCCAACAAAATCTAGTAAAGTCATCAATAATTACAAGTCCATACTTCTTTCCACCAAGACTTACTGTTCTGGTTGGACCAAACAAATCTATTTGTAACAAATTTAGAGGATTAGACGAGGTTACAACATTCTTAGAAGAAAAGGACGTTTTAACCTGTTTTCCTTTCTGACAGCTCTAAGAAAAGAATTCTTTGTTAAAGCTTTTTTTGGTAAACCTCTTACTAAATCATGTCTGACTAATTTTGAAATATCTTTAAAAATAACACGACTTAGCTTTTTGTCCCAAATCAGTTTTTCATCATCTTTTGATATAAGACATGAAATATTTTGACGTCTCAAATCATCTAGATTAATCCTACAGAGATTGTTTTGTCTCTTGGAAGAAAAGAATACGGACTCGTCCTTTTTTCTAACTAAACAAGAATTTTGATTAAAGGATACTTCAAAACCAAAGTCACATAATTGACTTATACTGATTAGATTATGATTTAAACCATCAACTAGCAGAACATTATCAATAGTTGAAAAAGAATCTTTACCAAGTTTGCCGATTCCAATTATTTTACCCTGCTGGTTATCTCCAAAAGTTACTGATCCTCCTTGCTTATGTTGGAGGTCTAGGAACATAGACCTTCTGCCCATCATGTGTCGAGAGCAACCACTGTCTAAGTACCAATGATGATGATTGCTTCTTCCAAGTAGAGAGATCTGCAGAATATATTATATCCTTCTTAGGTACCTAGATTTTCTTGGGTCCTTTGGGGTTAGTCTTATAATTATTCTTAGAATAATAATAAGAATACTGTTTCTTCTTCTTAGGAACAAAATTCCTATTAGTAAAAACATTTCTATTATGAATTGGATTTCTACCAGAGAAGCCTAAACCACTTTTATCACTTGGATATCTATAATTTCCAATCATAGCATTCATTCTTTTTGTACTCTCTAAGAATTTTGATAAATCAGCTAAACGAATATTAATCCTTTGTTTTAACTAATTAACCTCTTCAGATCTATCTATAGTAACTTTCTTTTTCATATCGTCTACTTGCTTCTTAAGGCAAACGTTTTCTTCTTCTAAGATTTTTGTATTCTTAGAAGTTTAAACAAACTTCTTTTTCAATAATATATATTGTTTCAGAATAGTATGAGAATCTTCTAACAATTCTAAATAAGTATGCTGAAGATCATTAAAATCAGAGATTACCTCATCATCGCTTGCACCTTTAGCTACCAAGCATATGTTTGCTTGTTCTGATGATTCTGTGTTAGATTCAGATTGAGATGAATCTAGATCTTCCTATGTTGCCATCATGCCTTTTTTGTTTCCTTTATTCTTCTTTTGTTTTCTTTTGAGCAAGGGACATTCAGACTTGTAATTCTCGATTTTTTACACTCATAGTAGACGATAGAGCTTTTTTCATTCTTCTAGTTGTCTTTTCTAATCCTTTTTAAAGAAGAATCTTTATTTCCATTATTTTTCTTTTTCCAAATCCTTCTACTCTTTCTTAAAATGAAATATAGTTCGTCTACATCTTCACTTGAATCTTGATCAGATTCACTGGCACCGTCATTCTTGATTTCTTCAATCTTTAATGCTTTTGAAGACGGGCTTTTATTTTCTGTATTTTCTGATTCTTCTGACCAACCTTTAATGCAATAGATTTGTCCCTTCTGGGTTTATCTTCTGCATAAAGGTCTACTTCATGGATTTTTAATGAACCAAGCAATTCATCTAGCTTCAGCTTGCTTATATCCTTGTCCTCTTGTATTGCTGTTACTTTGAGTCTCCGTCTTTTTAGAAGACTTTTGAGGATCATTCTAACATGATCTTGACTGTCGTAGATTCTCCCTAGATCTTTAAGTCCATTAACAATTGTTTGAAATCGCCTAAACATTTGATCAATAGACTCATCATCTTTCATTTTGAACAGCTCATACTAATGAACAAGAATACCAATCTTAGATTCTTTCACCTGGTTTGTGCCTTCATGTGTAATGAATAATGTGTCCCACATTTCCTTTGCAGACTCGCATCCATGAACCTTATCATATTCACTTCTGCATAAAGCACAACTTAAAAAGAACTTGGCCTTTGAATTTAATTAAACACGAGCTTTCTGTTCAACTGACCATTCATCATGAGAAATACTTTTCCCTCCATAGTCTGTTCAAATATATGGACCACTTTCAATGATATCTTAAAGATCAATGTGTGTGGATTATATGAAGAGCCACATTCTGCCCTTCCAATAATGATAATCTTCACCATTGAATGCAGAAGGTCTTGTGACCGAGGCACCTTCAGTTATAAAAACATGTGATTCCGTCATGGATCTTTGTCCTCACTTTATAACAATGTTTCTTGGAAACTTCACTCTGATACCAACTGAAGTAAATCATTTGTTATTATAGAAATCACGTAATATGTAAGAATACACAAGAAGGGGGGTTGAATTGTAATAAATCGTCTAAAATTGATATCCTTAAAAAGCTTCTTGATTTTTTTGGAAGATTCAGACAATTTACAAAACAACGTACTTAAAATGTTTGAGTAATGCAACAACAGAAATAGTATATATTCTACTAACAATATGAAATTAAAGAGATAAGGGTTAGAGAATATGACACCACGATTTATACTGGTTCACCCTTAACCTTAGGGTTACGTCTAGTCCTCAAAGTATATCTAATATTTCACTATCTCTTTCAACTTTTACAAATATTATTTCACACTTCCATAGCCTCTTAAGGTCTCTTTCACAAAGTATTCTTTATCTGCTATCTTATCCTCTTCAGGCTGTAGCCTTCCCTTCCCACTAAAAGATTTTGAGTTTTGTAAACTCAAATTACAGGTCAACTTGATCTCTCTTCTTTCTTCTTTTTCACTCAAGCAATGTTTACAGTATAGTAAGTAAAGAATTGAGAATTGAGAGATCAGAGTTGTAAGATTGTCTTATTTGTTCACCGTACTTTTCTCTATGACTATAAGTAAGATTTATAGTCTAAATCTTTAACGGTCTTCTTGATAACTACTTGTAGAATCTTCAGAGATCAGTTATTAGTTGAGTCCTGTAACCAACTCCAACTAACTAACTAACTGACAATAATAACATCTTGATTTGTTTTGTATAATTTGTCTTATGTCATTACTTCGTCTGATGTCTTCACTTCATCTGATGACTCCATATTGTCTGATGTCTTCACATCGTCTAATGACTTTGCACCGTCTAATGACTTCGCATCTTCTGATGATTCCGTATCATCTTATGACTTTGCATCTTCTGATGACTCCGCATCGTTCAATGACTTCGCATCATCTAATGACTTTGCATCTTCTGATGAGTCCGCATTAGCTAACGACTTTGCATCTTCTAATAACTCTGCATCATCTAATGACTTTGCATCATCTAATGACTTTGCATCTTCTGATGACTCTGCATCGTCTGATGACTTTGTGATTTGTGCCCCCTACATCTATCTGCATACTTAACAAACTCATCAAACGAGTTCACACACTTCTATTATTATTATTACTTGAATTTCATCAAAATCAATAGAAGAGGTGAAGTCTTCTTGACTTAACAAATGGATCTACATAAGGAAAAGAGGATCAGATGGAAAGGTAGAGACCTTTAAAGCTAGATTGTTAGCTAAGGGTTATACTCAAAAAGAGGGTATAGACTATGAGGAGACTTTTTCTCCAGTTTCCATGCTTAAGCCCATCATAATTCTTTTGGCCATAACAGCCTATTTTGATTATGAAATATGGAAAATGGAAGTCAAAACTACATTTTTTAATGGGGATCTTGAGGAGACCATTTATATGGCCAAACCAAAAGGTTTTGTTGAGCCAGGTAATGAGCGTAAGGTATGCAAATTATAAAGTTCCATTTATGGACTTAAGCAAGCATCTAGGTCTTGGAACATTAGGTTTGATAAGTCTATCAAAACCTATGGGTTCATACAAAACCTATATAAGCCTTGTGTCTATAAAAGGATATAAGAAGGAAGGTTATTTTTCTAATTTTGTATGTTGATGACATTCTTCTCATTGGGAATAATATAGGAATGTTATTTATAGTTAAGGGATAGCTTAACGAATAATTTTCAATGAAGGATTTAGGAGAGGCTACATATCTTCTAAGGATCAAACTTATAAGGGATCGTAAGAACAAATTGATACCTTTTTCTTAACTAAATTACATTGACAACATGCTTAATAAGTTTGCTATGCAAGATTCCAAGAGGGGTTTCACACCTACTAGTCATGGAATCAAACTTTCAAAGCAGCAAGCACCTAAGACCCCAAAGGAGGTTGAACGCATGCATAACATTCCATATGCTTTGGTAATTGAAAGTTTAATATATGTTATGTTTTGCACTAGACCAGATTTCATTATATAGTGGGACTGGTAAGTAGATTCCAGTCCAATTCAGGAATGGAGCATTGGACTGTGGTTAAGTGTATACTGAAGTATCTTCGTAGGATGAAGAAATGAATGCTTGTTTACTCTGGAAGTAATCTTATTCTGACAGGATATACGGATTCTGATTTCCAATCAGATGTTGATTCAAGGAAATCAACTTCTGGTTCTATATTTGTTTTAAGAGGTGGAGCCATAGTCTGGAGGAGTATCAAGCAATCTTGTGTTGCTGATTCGACTATGAAGGCTGAGTATGTTGTTGCTTGTGAAGTAGCAAAGGAAGCAGTCTGGCTCCGCAAGTTCCAAAATGATTTGGAGGTAGTTCCAGAGACCAAAAAAAGCCATTACACTTTATTATCATAATAGTGAAGCAGTGGCTAATTCTAAAGAACCTCGGAATGATAAAGCTACCAAACACATTGAGCAAAAGTAACATCTCATAAGGGAGATAATACAACTTGGAGAGGTGAATGTGGTAAAGATTCCCACAGAGCAAAACCTTGCTAATCCGTTCACAAAGACATTGTCTCAAAAGAGCTTTGAGGGTCATCTAGTAGGGATGGGAATGAGGGATATGTCAAACTTGCGTTACGGCAAGTAGAAGATTGTTGAAGTTATGTAAATATAGTACCCTGGAAAGCAAGTGTATTTACTTATAACTTAATTTTCTTCCAGTTACAGTTTTTTAATGAAAATATTTATTATTAATAAAACAAAAAAGTTTGGTTTTTATGAGCATTATATATCTAGTCATAAGGTACCAAGATTCTTTTGTAAGTAATATACATCTATATAGAGATGTATGGGAAACATGTACATTATAAGAATCTAAAATAATGGATTCACAGTTGAATAATCAAATTGGTCGCTTGATTATGGTTTAGACTGTTGTGTTGCAATTTATCTTCATGTAAGTAAAGGAGTGTACTTTGAGGGAATGATGAGTTTCATATCATGATATTAGTTGACTATTGATAATGGCACTATTAAATGAATTTGGAATCAAGTATGTTTTCAAGAATAAAGTGGGTCGTTACTTCAATCTTAAAACATACAACTTAAGCATTCGTTTATTATAAACCACAATCTTGATGAGTGGTGAACTCATATGTGTTTCATTATAATTCTTGATACCATCAGAATGGATTTTTACAGAGTATTAATCCAGAGTTTGCATGTTGGAATTATTAATTGAAACATGTATCAGGAAACATTCACTCAAATAAAAAGTTTATAGTGATATCATCACTTCTAGAAGTTTTATGGAAATTAGTGATTAAAATGGCGCCAATAGTTTGATGGACTAGCTACCCATCAAGTCTTAACACCAAGATGAGATCTTGTGTGTTAATCACCATATAGAG
>JAOQMS010093131.1:0-19447 GCA_027563885.1 Erythroxylum longipes | reverse complement strand
TCAAATTTAATTTATTGACCACAAATTAAAATGGTCCGAATTGAATTAAATTTACCATTCCTAATAAGAACCTTTAGCCGATAAAAGTGGGAGGCACTTAGAGGTGCGGTTCTTAGAGGTGCGGTTGGAACTGTGTCCAACCTAATTTGAAATTAATAAACTTAGTTTGAGTTATAATTTTGGGCTCAGTTTGGCCTTTTCTTTAAAAATTTTTGAGTTTGGTTTCATTAAATTTTAATTTCAAAATATAATCAAACTTTATCTGAGTTCAATCAAACTTTAAATCTCCCAAACTCGAGCTCAAGTATGGCTATGAGTATCGTTCCGTACCGACCGAAAAACAGAACGATATCGATTAAAATGGTACGATCGTGGGTACCGCTGATATTGGAGTTTTCGCCTGATACCGGTCGGTATTCAAAATACTGGCCAGTACTGTAAGGTTTGAAAAATTGAGGGACTAATTAGCAAAATTCTCAAATTTTTTAGCCTAAACCCTCCAACCCTTCTGCATCTGCATCTATTTCTGCTTCTTCTCTCTCATTTTTCATCTGTCTCCTAGACACTCTCCAATCTCCATACTCTCTCTCTCATTCTCCTCTCCGATGGCTGCTTCTCCCTCTCTGGTCGGCGACAATACCGCACGCCCTTCTCGGTTCCTCCACACCACCACCGCACGCCCCCTGCCCACGAGTTGCCACTCACACCATCGAACCATTTTCAGGCTTCACCGCATGCCCTCCTCGGTTCCTCTACTCTCCACCATCATCCACCATCCACTGCTGCCTGCCGCCACCACTTCTGAAGTTGCCACTCGCCAAATCTAGAAAAGATCCAGATTCAAATCCAACCGGAACCAAAAATTTGAACCAAATATATTGTGAAATTTTTGGGTGTGTTTTTAATTGTTTTTTCCTGCTTAATTGCATTTGTGAATTGTGATTGTGAATGAGTTGGATTATTAGAAGTTGGAATTAAATTATGTAGATTTGTGATTTGTGTTAGGTTGGAAACTTGGAATTAGATATTTTGGTTGGAGTGGAATGAATGATACATGATTTTTTAAAAATCTTGTTGGTTATAATTTGGTTTATTCACGGTATGGCTATGTATGAATTGAGATTTGAAATTTAAGTATACCATTTGCATTTGTAAGTAATCACAAACTATCACTGTACAAAAGAAACATGATTGTTAGGCATTGTAAGAGTAATTATAAACATGATTCTTTCCAATCTATATATTAGAAATTTATATAATTAAAATGAATACACTTTAATAATTTCTTCTTCTTTTTATGTTAATTAAACTTAACTAAAATTTCCTCCATCTTCTTTAATAAAGAATAAAGATAAACAATTGATAATAATTTTCCTCAATTTCAAATATTAAATTTAAAGCATTGCTCGAAGAAGTATTTAAAGTTTTGACATTCAATTTGTCTTTTCCTTGAACGAATATTGTAAATTATATAAAATAATGGTTGCATTCTTTCACTTCTAGAAAAGGATATCTTACAATTTATATGCTATCTTTTAATAAACTAAACTCTTTTTTACTTGTATATATTAGACAAGATATTTCAACTTCTTTATTAATTTCCAAAGTCAAATCTAAATAAATTCAATATCTTGGAATATAGTCAAGCTCCATCTTTTTTTTTCTTCTAATTGTTGATACTAAACTTGAGCTTCTATAAGATGTCATTAAAGTGATTGAGTTAATGTCATAGGCTTGTGGATTAGGCAGAACTTAATGCTATCAATTGAAATCATGCATCTACCAATTATTTCATTGTCATGAGAATTCATTGTCATGAGAAATTGATATGTATTTCTTCATTGCATTGTATGTCACGGAACACTAATTCAATTATTTTAAGTTATGCATAAAACTTACTTTTGAAAAATAAGTTCAAATGTAGTCCAGTACGGTGAAGCTTAACATTCAACCTACCATGCATGCAGTTTAATCATAAGTTAATATATTTTGTTACTTCAATCATATGTGATGAAACTAATTTCCTTTTACAAGCCACAAATGTAAAGTCCTACTAGCAAGCATGTGGTTTTGTTGGTTTTTAGCTTATTGATGAATTGTGTTGGATGAAATTGAATTGTGTATGATTTTGATATATGTCTTCATTTATTGTTACAGATTAATGGAAGGAAGTTCAAGTACTCCTGATCAAATTGTTTCAGGAAGATACAATGATCCAACTTGGGCTCATTTTGCATTAGTTCCACGTATAAAGAACCATACAATTTGCTTATTTTGTAACAAACATTTAAAAAGTGGAGGAATCGCCTGATTGAAAAAGCATTTAGCTGGGGTTAAAGGAGATGTAGAACTCTGTAAAAAGTAAGTCATGATATGAAGTGGCAAATAAAAACAATGCTTGAAGAATATCAACATGAGAAAGATAGAAGGGAATGGTTGAATTTTGAAATTGGTAGTGGAAGTTTGTTTGTTGGTTTTCGTAGTGATTGTGGAAATGTTGAAGGTGATAGTGGTAGTGGTAATGGTAGTATTCCATCTCAGGACAAAGAAGAAGTGAATGTTACACCTAGACTTGATGTGAGGAAAAGAAGAAGGCAGGTGAGTAGTTTTTTTTTCTACCACGAGTAACTCCTGGAGCTTAACCTTCAATTATAGTGTAATGCAATCAAGAAATGCGGCTCACAATGTCAATATGGCAGTAGTTAGATGGTGGTCTGATATAAGTTCATTATTCATTGCTTCTCAGTCTTATTATTATCAACTTATGGTGGATGCAATAAGCTCTTACGGTCTGGGATACAAAGCTCCTTCAACTGATGACTTAAGAGGTAAACTTTTAAGTTACTCAATTACTGAAATTAAAAGTTATTTAGCTAAAAGAAGAGTGAATTGGGTTACTTTTAGGTGTTCAATCATGTGTGATGGTTGGACAAATAGGAGATAAGAGCCTATTATTAATTTTTTTGTTTATTCTTCAAATGGCTCAATGTCTTTTAAGTCTATTAATGCATCTGGTCTTATTAGAAATACTGATACTTTATCTGAGATATTTGATGAAGTTGTGAATGAAGTGGGGCCAGAAAATATTGTTTAGATCATTACTGACGATAATTTCGTTTATAAAGTAGCAGGAAGAAGGTTACAGAATATGTATAATTCTTTTTTTAGACTCCTTATGCTGCACATTGCATTGAACCAATGCTGGAGAATATTGCAGATCCTAGGCATTTTCCTATTATTAATGAGACTATGCAAAAAGCTAAAAAGGTAACTAAGTTCATCTATAATTGTGCATAAGTGTTGAATTTAATGAGAAATAAATTTACTAATGGTAGGAATTCGTGTCATCTTGGTATGACAAGATTTGGAACGAATTTCTTATTACTTCAGTCTTTTGTTTCTATGAAAAAAGAATTAAGACAAACGTTTACAAGTGATAAGTTGGTTTCATTTCAGCATGTCAGGTCTAATGCTAGATTGAAGGTTTCCATCATTATACTGAAAGATAGAGAATTTTGGTCTCAATGGGTTTTTTTTTAATATCATGGAAAGGGCGAAAGAAGCAATCAAGCCCAATCTGAAAAATAGACCTTCTTTGCATACACCATATCTTGCAATCATCAATGAGAGATGGCAAAGACAACTTTCTTCTCTGTTCTTTACAGCTAGGGTATTTTTGAATCCTAGTATATTTTTCAGACTAGATTTTATAAAGAAAGCTGAAGTTACTAAAGGAATATTATTCACTATTACAACAATTGTTGGCCATGAAAAAATACAATATCTCTTAAGCTCACAAATAGAGCT
The DNA here is from genome assembly GCA_027563885.1 of Erythroxylum longipes. Taxonomy (NCBI): domain Eukaryota; kingdom Viridiplantae; phylum Streptophyta; class Magnoliopsida; order Malpighiales; family Erythroxylaceae; genus Erythroxylum; species Erythroxylum longipes. Next base: position 15,640 of record JAOQMS010093131.1, on the reverse strand, counting down.
TTATAAGCAGTCTTCTAGGGATTTTGGATTGTCGATTGTTATTCGACAAAGAGCAAAACTTTCTCTAGGTATTATCTGTTTCCTTTTTCTTATTTTTTGAAAATTAATTATCACTTTATTTGGTTTGTAACACTACTTTTGCTATCTTACGTCTTACAATTTCTTGGAGGGATCAATTTAGAAGTGATGTTCTAGAATTGCAAAGGTTTACATTTCAGATTTTAAGTCAATGTGTGAATGCAACAGGTTGCAAACGAAACTGGAGTATATTTGAATTCATCCATTCCAAGAAAAGGAATAGATTGGAACACAAGGTACAAGAGATTAAATGACTTGGTATTCGTTCATAACAATTTAAAGCTTCGGGAAATGTATGTTATTATCATTATTAATTTTGATGTATTTTCTTATAATTTTCTAATAATTAAATTTTGTTGTTTACTAGGAGTCTTAATAGCACAAATAGTTCAACATATCTAATTTCTATTGATAATATCGATCTTTTGGCGAATTGGGGTTATGAGGAACCAGATTTGATAGATGTGAATGACTTGGAAAATAATCTTGGTTGGGAAAGCATTGACAAATCATTTGGTGCATTGAATTTGAATGATAATGATGATGAGACTGACCTTAATGATGAGGATTTTGTACTAAATGATAACTGAGGTCAGTATAGTTATAGCGACTATCCTTCCATAGATGATTGAATGAAGTTTCAAGTTTTTGTTTTTCCTCTTCTTTTAATTTTACTTATATTTGATATATATGTTAAATTCTATATATATAATGTAAATGTAAATGTTTTTGTTATAGGATTCACTTCTACTTAGTTCTTAATCACGAACTTTTGTCGTAAACTATAATAATTTAAGAGTTGATGATATTTATTATTCTTTTTATTGGACGTTTTGATGTAATTATTATTTATTATATGATGAAATTGTAATATTTTAAATATTTTGTATTATTCTTAATTTTATATTTGTATGATGATAATTATCTTTTTCATATTAATTGTGGTTATTATTTATATGTCAAAATTTTTGAAAAATATTGTCATTTCATATTAATTGTAGTTATTATTTATTATTATGATTTTTAGAAACAAGGTTGATATAAACTTATGAACTATACATGGATTATTTTGAAATTGCTAAAAAAATTGAGAGACTATTTCATAAATTTTAAAAATTACCCGAAATAGTACTCGATATTGACTGGTACCTGTACAATATCGTACTAGAACCTAATTCGATACCAGGTTCGGTACAATATTCGCAACGTTGAGCTCAAATCACAAAATTAGAACTTGATCAAGCATCAGAAAAAGTTTGAACTTAAACATAAATATTTGAGTTGGACTCAAACTCAACTCAGCTTGACATATTGCCATCTCCAAAGACATCACCATCTGCATAGGAGGGGCAAATGAAACACATGGACTTTAAGTATGCTGTTTTTCCCCATCATGAGTTGATTTGACCAGACCACTGGCTTTCGTCGACTAGGTTACTTCACCGTATGAGCCAGTATAAAAGCCTCTCCTAAAAATCTTCGGTAGCGAAAAGGATTCTAATTGCAAAACTCAGATTCACTGCCTTGTGGTCGTGGGTATTTCAAAAGCATAATTTCTGCGTTCTCTATTGTCAGAATTATTAATGTTTTTCGTATCATCTTACGTTTCCATTTCCATGTAACTTGGGAACAAAGCAAGGCATTTAAGATTTTGCAAAGACTAGGGATGGCAATTTGAGATTGTCCCAAGTTGAAATTGATTGAATGTTATACCAAATATAGGTTTGAGAGGGTTGACCTAAATGTTTCGAACTAATTTAGACAAAATAATATCGTGGATTGTTGAAAATTCTGACTCGGTCCAATTTGTAATGGAAAATTTTCAATATTTGATAAATTAGAATAATTAATATATAAAAGGGAATACAATAATTAAGAATATAAATTATATATACTGATGAGAATTTATATAAATCACTTCTCTAAAAGTATTTAATAGCACACGACACAAATTAACAAAAATTCAATATGATAAATTATTATTCCATGTGTATATTTTAAATGTTATTTTTCAAATATTGTTTTAAAAATAAGATATTGTTGAAACTTAAATATGTTTAAAAATTAGTTTATTCACGTTTAATATAATAAAAATGAATATTAGTAATTCAAACTGTTTAATTTGCTCCTCTGGATTACAAGCGGTAATCTAAGAAAATTAAAAAAAACAACAAATACAGGATTTGATGATGGAACCTTTTCCATTTCTTTGTGTAAGGGTTACGAACCACTTCTTATTTTCATTCTCTACGAGGGAGCATTTCAAATTTTATTTCAGCAAATCATACAATGTGGAGTTATAGCAACTAAACCTTACAAACCATCAGGTCTTCTCAGCTTTTCATATGATTTTCTTGAGACCTGCCAATAAATTTGACATCAGTAGGAAAGGAGATCGTCTCTACAAATAGGGCATGGGCATTATAATTTTATAAAGGAAAAACTATCCGTCCATGAGCTTTGGAATTTGAAGAACAATTTTAAGTGATGTGATGGTCAGACATTTACATTAGATGACTGTTTTTTCGGTACCTAGACATCTTGTATACCTGAAATTCGGTTGAAACGACTCAAATATTCCTATTAAAACGACGCTGCTTTAATGGTACATTCATCCTAAAAACGCCAATGAACCTAAAAAGATATAATAAAGGCCAGCAAAAATGACTTGTTTTTCTGAGACCCGCTATAAACTCCATCTATGTATGTTATGACCCACTACTCCTTAACTACATCAACGCTCAAATTCTTTTAACGTTATTGCCCTGGTCTTGCCCCGACACATTTTTTGTTTTGATCTTCGGCTCATGACCCAACACAATCTTTTTATTAGAAATTTCATCTAGACAAGATGTTTATATCTAGTTTCTTAAATGCTGGAGTGATTTTATGTTAGGACAAGTTATTTAGGAAGTTCAAATTAGATATATCAAACTAACTCTAGTCTAATCTAATTTGAAGTTAATGACTCAAGTTTGATTTAATCAAATTCGATTTCAAGTACTCAAAACTTAGCCGGACAACAACAACAACTAAGTCAACGAAAACTAAAATCTAAGAACAAACTATATATTAAGCAGATCCAAGTTTAGACTCGAGATTAGTTGTTTCTTATTAATAAAGATCGTGAACATATCATAACCATAAATGGATTTACCTGGTTGTAGGATGGTGAATACTGAGTGACATTTGGGGACTCCACAAATACTCCAGGTGAACCAGACAGAGTTCGCCTGCTAAATGGTGAGTGCAGTATCGGGCTAGTATGGTAAGACACTATTGGACTCTGCTGATTTGAAGAAGAAGAAAGTGGAGAAGCTTGAGGAGTGTGCTGACTTAGACAAAAGACATCAAATGCTGATGCTTGTCTGGGGGACCTTAATGGCGACTTTTGTGAGGGTAATATATTGATTTTTATCCTATAGAGAGAAAAAGACAAGGGGGTTTAGTGATTTTAAGGCACTAATAATCATGTCAAATTATGGCCTGTAAGAAAAAGAACTGAGGATTACTTCTTGTGAACGTCAACGTACTCGTCCGTCTCATCAAATATTTCTTCCTGCAACCAAGGTATAGGAAAAAAGAAAAACAAGTACATTTTAATACAAGGTTTTAAAGTAAGAATTGCCCGTTATATTATAGATGCGATTAGTGATGGCAAATATGGTTTGGCTCCATCACACAATAAGTTTGTTAAATTTAGATGATCGAGCTTGATACATGTTCGAAGGACCGAGTTCGTAATAAATTTGTCTCAATCGAATCGATATAAAGTTAATAAATTAATTCGAGTTATTTAAATTTTAGATCAAACTTAAACTTAAAACGTTAACTTGAAGTTAGATATAACAATTTATCTTGGATATTATACTTAAAGTCTGATTACCTCATATCTTACTAATTGACTTCATATCAAGTTCAGTCACACGGTCACACATATCACCCTTACTTGAAATTTGGTCCGAATAACTCAACAGCCTAAACTTCTCTTCCAAAACAACATTGGCCTGTACTTGGTTAATGGGTGTGAAAAGAAAGGCACAATAAGAAAAGTATGGGTAAGGAATGAAAATTATACTCTTGGTAAGGAATTATGATTAAATGAATAGTGATTTTATTCCTACTTTTTAGGTATTAGTCCATACCTCTCATAATCCAGTAGAATGGAAATCATTACTTGATACATTTATAGTTTGAGAAATTAAATAATTAACCCCTTCCCAAACCCATTAACTAAAATATAATTAATTAAAATAATATAATTAATTATAATTAATTACAATAATTGGTATTAATTAATTAATTAAAATTAATTAATTAAAAAATTATTATTAATTAATTATATTATAATTAATTAAAATATATAGTTAATTAAAATATAATTATTCATTAATTAAAATATTGAAATTAATTAACCAATTAAAATATAATTAATTACAATATAATTAATTATAGTATTATTAATCAATTATAATATTTTAATTAATTATAAAATATTATTATTAATTAATTGCAGTATAATTAATTAAAAAATAAATTGTATTTTTTAATATATATTACAAACCAGCTACTATCAATAGTAATGGTAATCATTCCTCCTTTTAACCAACCATCATAATTATAATGATAATATCCATTCTTATTCCTCACTATATTCATTCCCATTCTTATTACCATTCTTTTGTGTGAATCAACCACCCCTTTAGTCCCTAATGTTTATATTGAACTTTGAGTTAGACCTGAACATTTTAAAACGTTCAAAATGAACCATAATAATTATAAAATGTTCAATATGAATTCTAATATTTAGAAAATGCTTAAATAACCTCCGACTAGATGGAATTACGCACTAAGTTTAAATTCCGTTAGGGGTTGTTTTGAACATTTTACAAACATTAGGATTTATTTTAAACGTTTTATAAACATTATAGTTTATTTTGAACGTATTGAAACGTTAAGGTATAACTCGGAATTTATTGTAAACGTTGAGGGATAAATTGTTCTTCGTGCCAAACAACATTATCTTGATGTTGTTTGGGCCTCTTCGGACTAAATTTAGGCCACATGTTCTTGACTCAGATTGCATATAAAAAGACTTTAAATGGTTAAATTTATTATCATCTCTTATTATAATAATTATAGATAATACAATTATAATTATAAAATAAAATATAAAATTACAATAATTATAGGATAAAAATTGTGATTAAGGTTCGATTTTCAAAATTTTTCGTTTAAAATTAAATCTGAAATTAAAAGATAAAATTAAATTTAAATCTAATAAAAAATTAAACTTTAAATATGAGGAATACCAAATTTAACTGAAAATTCGAATTTAGATAGATAGCCCTAAACCTAATTACATTAGGATTCATTTGAATTAGAAATTTTTCTCATTAAAACTGAATCCAAAGTTAAAAGGATAAAAATAAATTTTATTGTGTTTGAGTCTAATAAAAAAAACTTTGAATTTTAGCGGCCTTAAGCCTAACGGTCTTACGGTCCATAATATAAAACATGCATTTAAGTTCTTAGTACCTGCAACAGTTCTTCTATAACATCCTCTAATGTTATGATACCAATATGTTCATCTGAAACATATGGAGATTCCAAGTCGTCCTTTGGAAGACTTCTACCCTGAAATCCAGGCACTTGCAACTTCGGGTTCAAATAGCCTTCTAGGTCTACATTTTTTGATATGGGAATTCGAGTTTCAGTCCCATTGGAGTAGACAGATCCTGAGCACAAAGAGATGTCCTATTAGAGTACTTTCAGAGCAGTAAATCATATCCCAGAAGCCAAATCATTTACCTTTCACGCTATCTTCTCTGTCTGATGCATTTGGAGTATTTATGCCTGACCTTTCAGGTTTGCGTTTTGCTCTTTCTTCAGTTTCCTTAACACCATTCTTACACCTAACCACAACAGCCATGTGGCTGTTACCCTTCTGAAATTGGTTTAATATATCGTAAAGTGGCAAGCGATCATGAAACCTGTCAAAAATCAGGAAAAACAAGTGTTCAGATAGGAAATTAATGCTAGAAAATGTTCTGAGAAGATGTTTATACCTAGGAATTCTCCTGATAGTTAAATCTCTTATAGGTACTTCATCTTCCGGGCGGAACTTGATCAAGTTCTTCACCTGTTCAAAAAAAGCATGTAATTTTACCTTGTCTTATTCAGCCTGAAGAAGCATATGAAGAGGATAGCTAAGTTTGTTTGAACCAAAATCGACGGACAAAGCTCGATTTGACTTGGATTCAGATCGAATTCAGTTTTAGTAGAAAAAAATTTCAACCTAAGCTCGTCCTAATTAAACTTGAACCTGAGCTGATTTTTACAGTTTATTCAGCACTTACCAAATTCAATCCTATGATGTTACTTGGAAGTCCTGAGTATATGGGCACACGACTATGCCCTTCGCTGATTATCAATCCCATAGTTTTTCTGGAGAAACACAAGAAACCAGTTCATAGGTCATTAACACAAGTAATCATAGATGAAAATTACACAGATAGAGAGGAACATACTCATCAAGTTTAGAATTGATATCAAGTGAGAAAACACTGAACATGGGTGTCATAGCATCCTTAGCAGTCTTATGTGTCATATCCAAAGCTCCAGTGATGATGGTGGTTTCTTCATGTGTCAACTCTCCTCCTTTTCCTGCCTAAGAATAATCCAAATTTTGTTCTAAAGATCTCAATCATTGCCAACCAACAGAAGGAAAGTTTGAATCAGAAACACTATTTCAGGTTTTCGTTAGATCATGATAGCTAGTGTGACAAAAGAAACAGGTGACTGAATTATCATACCAACCTCATTTCCATGCAAGTCAACTAAGGTTTTCAGTTCTGCTCGTCCTAAAAGTGCAGAGTGTTTCTTACCAAGGATCCAATCCAGCAACTATTATAGAGGAATCAACTAATTAGAAGTACTTCCATCTAAAGTCATTAAACTTCATATTCGAAATCTGAATTTACCTTACTGATTGGGTAGGCAACGGGAAAGAGGACAATAACAGCTAAACGGACTATGCCAGACAGTTTAGCACCAACACTTAATCCATACCTTGAACATACAGCTTGTGGAATAATCTGAAAAGAAACATTCATTTGCCTTTATTGTCTATCAGAAACATGCTAATTACAGTATATCTGAAGAAACCTGAAGCATCTTAGATGTATCTTACCTCACCAAAAGTAAGAATGAGGGTGACTGATATGATTATAGCGCCCCAAGCTGGAAGAAGAGCGTCAAGGAAGATTGGAAGAGCCTGAACACATAATTCACCACACAGTCTTGATGTTTGTGATGTAACCTTAAAAGGGTTTGTTTCAGCAAAATAAGAGAATATGTTGTACCTCCATAGCTAAGGCATTTCCGATGAGGAGTGTGCACAGGAGCAAATGCTGATTTTTAACAATGGGAAGAATCTTCTCAGCGTTCTTTCGTTCTTGGGGCTCACCAGCCTTGATCAAAACCTCAAGGTCGACAAGACTGAGAGACATGAGACCTAACGTAAGACCAGACATAAGACCAGCAAAGGACACTAAAACTACACAGATGACTAGGTATGTCCAGAACATGGGCTCGCAACATGGCACGTCATTTGCTGCCATATTTGTTGGATTAGCTCTAGAGAACCAAATGCTTTGTTGATTTGTGGAAAATTGGGATGAAAGAGCTGAGAGGATGGTATATATATATATAATGGTTTAGATACAACCAGGTCGACAACAACTTCTTTACTATTTAGAGCAAGGTTGTGTATTACCGAATTTTTCAAATTTTGCTTATCAGCAATTGTTGTAGTTTAGATAAAACAAGGAATTACATCAACAATGGCGTCACTTTCACAAACATCCAATGCCAGCATTAAACATATACAGACTTCTCTCCTGATAAAACTTTTCCTAAAGATCGAAAAAGAAAATCCATGGGCGTTGCATGCTCTTTCATTTTTAGTATCTTTCAACTGCTTAGGCATGGAAGAAACTACATTTGTTGTTTACAACTTCTTCTCAGGTTTGGTGTTGAAAATGGCATCTTCAGACTAAAAATGTATTAGTTAGGAAGCTGACATGAAAATCCCACTTTTCTTTTGGCGTTATCTAACCGAATTTTTATGTGGTGGGGGTGCAAAGAACATCAGCTCTAATCCTATTAAACTCATTACTACAGCTTCAGTAACCTAAAAAAGAGTGGCCCTTGTGATCCGTAAGAGCTATCACATAATAAAACTAGAAAGCTAAAGAGGAGTGAAATGTTGAACATAGCATTCTTAATCTTATCTTTTACTTCCTTAATTATGATTTTTTAGAGGGATCAGGCTTTTAATTATATTAAACTTGTGGAGGATAGAATTAAGAACAAAGTAATCATTTAGTGGAAGACAGAAACCGAAAGTTATTTGGTAAGATTTGTCACCACTCGTTTTAATGTTTATATTTGTGTCTCTACTATTGCTTGCTGATCTGCAAAAAGTTTAACGTATCATTTGGATTATGAGACATAAGTATAAAGTAAATCGAAAGAAAGAATGTGAACTTAGACTTTGAATAATTAAAGTTTTGATGTACTTAACTAAAATTTGAAAATTTTACTTTAAGCTAGTTTGAGAATATTTGAAACATTTAGGAATGACAAATTGACAATGGGATAACCCACGGCCTAGATTCAAAGTGTTTTCAATGATTGACCTAGACTTTTGCATAATTAAAGTTTTGATGTACCTAAATAAATTTTGAAAATTTTACTTTACATTTGAAAATTGAAACTTGAAACATGTAGGAATGACAATGAACTTACCCACATATTTAGATTCAAGTGTTTTCAATGAATCAGCCTATGGGTCAAGGCCAAGTCTAGTTCTGCTCAAAGTATAATGTTTCTAAGCAAAACAACGTCATTTTTTAAAAAAGAGTTGGACTTCGGACAGACTTAAGTCTGGGCAACCCAAGCCTGGATCCAATTAAAAAAAGACGTTGTCTTACATTTTTAATTTTTAAAAATTTATTTGAATCAAACCAGCAACCTGGCCCATGGGCCGACTCATTGTCATCTTTAAAAACATGATTGTGAGTTTTAAGTATTTTGGGATAATATGGATTGATTATCATTTTACTTATACTTATATTTAAATAATAAACTTATATGTAAATGAATTTTTTCCTAAATCTATGCTTAGCATATAATTAAATAGTCATATTTATACTTTTAATTTTAAAAATCATAAAATTTGACAACTAAAATTTATAAAATAATCTACCTATACTAAGCAGGGATGATAATGGGTCAGTTGGACTGGGCCAGACCACATTTGCCATCCCTATTAGAGGAGATAAAGAAGTTATTGAAATTACTTTACGATTTATTATCTATTAATTCAATTCATTAGTTTTTGTTTATTTGTTTAACTTAGTTTTAATATCATTAAAGGGTTTTGAGGAGACTATAAAAAAAATTAAAGCAAGTTCAAATAGGTTCATATGTAACTTAAGATTATATATATCAATAGAAAAATTTGACAATAAATTATGAGTTAGCAATCCAAATTTTGAATTGGCAATAGTAAAAATGTAATATTAAGAAAGCAACAGAAACTTTAATACGATGAAATTAGATTGTTATGCAACTTATTAAAGGAACGCTTAACTTAAAATATATGTAACATAAAAAATTAGAAGTTCTCGAATCACATTGAAAATTTTTTAAAGGTTAAACTTTTTAATTTGTTTTAAGAGATTGATTCTAGTACAAAATTTACTTATTAACTAGATTAATTACATAGATAATAATATAATAAAATAATGCTGAAATTTCAAATATTACATTTTAGAATTAAGAGTGCACATTTTTTTACATCTTAGAGTAAGTATATACGTTTCTCATGTTATAAATCTAAACCTTATAATTTATCTAGTCATATTATTATCATTTAGTATATCTAAATTATATATCGTGATACCAACTTTTAAATAATCCAAATGAAATAAATTAATAACAAATAAAAGGCGAATGATTACAATACTCAACTAGTTTGATTAGTTCATTCGTAAAACGTGATCCATAAGCCTAACTGGAGCCATACTAAATAAAGCTGTAGTTTACATAACCCAAAGACATGTAATTTTGACTAATTTATAAAATAAACCAATCATTACAATACTCAATTAGTTTGATTAGTTCATTCGAAAAATCTTGAACTGTCTAACTTTTTTGTTTAGTTTTTAACTTTCGGGTTTAATTTACTTTAATAACTCTTGTGTTAAAAACTAATCAATTTATTAATTTATTATTTAATTTTTATAAATTAATAAATTTTTACAAACCAAAATAAATAAATAAATTTTATTGAACAATATCTTTTTTAATTAAATTTTAATTAAATTCTTTGATTAAAAAGAAAAAATTTTTTGAATGATATTTTAAATTCTTTAATTTTATTTAATCTTTAGCCAATTTTATGACAGTTTAATATTAATTGAATTTTTTAATCATTGAAACTCTTATTTTACCTATTTAACTTCCGATCTTATCTTTTAAACATTGAAATTAACTGTAATTATCGTATGTTTTTAGACTACTGTCCTAAATTGAAATACTCCCGAATATTAGGTGGGTACAAAAGAAATTATTTAAAAATACGAGACACAAGTAGCAAAATATTTGAATTGGACGACTTGGAGTTGAATTCGGGGGAATCCATTTTTCATATAAAACTGCCACCGGCCTTTCATGAATTGAATTCCCGCTTGTTCAGGTCAAGAGGAGTCTAGAAGGAGGAAAAAAAAAGTACCCAAACACATGGATAATACGGATAATTTCGAATTCCAGAGAGAATGTCAACAGACGCGAAGGACGACGTCGATCGGTTGTTCGAATGCTTCAAGTGCGGGATCTCTCCCTCTGGGAAGTTTCTCGATTCTTGACGCACTTGTTTGGCTGTCGAGATAACTGAGTGAAGTGAAAGAAAAAGAGTGATCTCGATTCTTAACATACGTGTTTGCAAGCCGAGAAAACAGAGGGTAGGTAAGGAAAAAGTGTTACAGAAGGAGAAAGGACATGAACTTTAGTTCATTTCCGTTATTTTGCATCGTTTCTCTTGTCATTTATGTAGTTATATCATAGTGTCTTCATGATGCAGCGTTTCATTTTTAAATATTAATGATAACTGTTGATAGATTCTTTATTGACTCTCAACTCATGCAGTTTGATATGAGAGCTGAAAATTTTGCTTGATCTCTTGATATTTGGATTTTTACTAATTTGAAATTTACTTTTGTGCAGAATACTACAAACTGGCCAAAGATATTTGCAATTACAATCTGAAAAATCTGGCAGAATAGGAACGCTGAAATCTTTCAAAGTTACACAACACAAGGCATCGAACTAGTATATACCATTCAAGCAGCCATTTGCGAATCTTTATGGGCATTCAATAATATCAAAGACACGCATCAACTTCGTAAGGAGAATGACATCCCTGCAGCAGACTTCACCTTTGGCTCAGACGCTACTACTGCAACAACTTTTTCAATCACTCTGGCGGTTGACGCCAGCATCTGCAGGAACTCCGGACGAGCGGCTTGCGGTGGCACCCTCTCAGACTCCAACAGAGCACCATTCCTTGCCTTCGCTGTTCGTTTAGGCAAATGCAGCCCCATCAATGGCGAACTATGGTCTGTCTTCCATAGATTGGAGCTTGCATATGAATTCGGCTTCCGGTCAATCCACATCAAATCAGACTTAACAAATAGCATTAAATTAATTTCTCAACATGAAGGGGGCTTACCGGAGTTACCGATTGTGCTCAGAATCGGCGGACTTATAGATCAAATGATGCATGTTCGCCTCACTCATATACCAAGATCAGCGAACTTAGATGCCGATGCATTAGCTAAGAACGCTCTATCACATACTCATTTTGAGTGAACTCTTTATTGGGCACCGGATCTTCTTCAGAATGGCAACCCACCATCTTCACATCTGGTGGCCAACATTGTACAAGCTCGAACAGAACAGTCCCATCGACCTCAAGAACCATATCTGGTTGACCAGCTTCTAATATTTCCTTCGGATCTACAATCAGCAACGATGACCGGTAATTTCTGTGTTCACTCAGGAGGAAACGCCACTTTTGATCCTCTGCGAAGAACATTTCTTAATGCGTCTCCTCTTAGTCAACAAATCTTAAATGATCCTTGTTTTATTCGCCCGACGTTTCACCCACTTTAGAGGGGGTATTTTTGTAACTTCATTCCCAGCTTATAGCCTCCCAAATATTAAATTTTTTTTTTGCTTGATCTGGCTCTTTATGTGCTTGCTTTACTTGATTTTTAATTTACTCTATATTACTAGATATTTATACTCTCCGTTCTTCAATCTATGTCGAGTTATATGCGTTGCTTGATTAGCAGTTTTATGCAACTTTTGACTCGTAACTTTTGGTTAGAATCTGCTCTGAGGGAGAGAACGAGAAGCAAAAACAAATTAAAGCAAAGGGATGAGAAAATGAAAGTACCAGCATCTTCGAACTCCTCATCTCCAGGATCAGAGGCATCAAATGGTGAATACAACAGATGGACTTTCTTCGTCGGAAAAAGTTCATAGCTATGATTCGTATTCTTTTATTAACCTATTAACTTATTTTCTTCATGATTTAAAACATTACTTCTATTGATATGAATTAATTCAAATTAGATGTCTGTTAGAGGTTGGGACGATGAAGATGAGATTGAGAGAGGGAGAGAGTCGTTAGAAAGTTTTGGAAAATATTTAGAGATTACAGACGATGTTTTTGTGGGATTAACAATGTTGTTATTGTACATAGACAAAAGAAAATATGGACAAAGCCCAATGGGCTTAAGTAACAATTTGGTTCATAATATAACAATCTTCACCTTGAACCAAATTGCATCTAAAGTGAACAAAAAAAAACTCTAGCAGCATGCTAGAAACAAACTGACAAAAAACTTGAGCAAAGCTTGAACTTTGCAATCGGAAGAGGCTTTGTAAGCATATCGACTGGATTCGATTCGGTACCAATCTTCTTCACAACAACCTTGCCTTCCTAGATCACATCTTGAACAAAATGATACCGAATGTCAATGTTCTTTGTCTTCTTATGATACATGTTGTCCTTGGTTAAATGAATGGCGCTTTGATTCTCACAAAACACGGTAATAGGACCTTTGAAAGAAGACATCTCACCAACAAACACCTTAAGCCAAATAGCCTCCTTAATAGCCTCAGTAATCGCCATATACTTGGCCTCGGTACTTGAAAGTGCAACAGTGGCTTGAAGTGTAGACTTCCAACTAATTGCACAATTTCCTAGGGTGAAAACATACCCTGTCAAAAAACGTCTCTTATCTAAATCACCCGCAAAATCCGCATCCACAAAACCTGTTAGTGCCTTGTTACCATTACCAAACTCCAAACGAGCATCAATGGTACCTCTCAAATAGCGAAAAATCCATTTCACCGCTTCCCAATGCCCTTTCTCGGTGCAAGTAAGATACCTACTTACCACACTAACGGCTTGAGCTATGTTGGGTCGAGTACCCACCATCAAGTACATGAGACTTCCGACCGCACTTGAATATGGAAACTTTTCCATATATTTCTTCTCTTCATCGGATTTTGGGCTTAAAGCACTTGAAAGCTTAAAATGCGCAGCAAAGAGGAGTTGAAACAACCTTGTCCTTCTCCATGCCAAAGCGACGTAACACTTTTTCGCCAAAACTCTTTTGTGAAAGAAACAATTTTCTCTTGGACCTATCCCTTGTGATCTCCATCCCGATAATCCTTTTGGCGGCCCCCAAATCTTTCATCTCAAATGTCGAACTTAGTTGCTCTTTTAACCTCCTAACTTCTTTCAAGTTTGAGGTCGTAATCAACATATCATCCACATATAATAGCAAGTAAATGAAATCACCACCATCCCACTTCTTGAGGTAAACACAACTATCAAAATTAGAACGATTGAAATTAATACTCACCATAAATGAGTCGAATTTCTTATACCACTGCCGTGGTGATTGCTTAAGGCCATAAAGGGACTTCTTAAAAAGACACACATTGTTCTTCTTTCCTAGAACCTTAAAACCCTCCGGTTGACTCATGTAAATTTTCTCCTCCAAATCACTCTGCAAGAATGCGGTTTTCACATCCATTTGCTCCAGCTCTAAATCCTTCATTGCTACCAACGCGAGCAAAACTCGAATGGAGGTATGCTTGACCACAGAAGAAAACACATCATTAAAGTCCACACCTTGAACTTGACTATATCCTTTACCACAAGCCTTGCCTTGTACTGAAAAACCGCAGGATTTGAGCCATCAACCTTCCTCTTGAACACCCATTTGCAACCTACAATCCTCTTACCACTAGGTGGCTTCACAAGAGACCAAGTGTCATTTTGTTGCAACGATTGTAACTCTTTATTCATCGCGACAACCCAGTCGGCTGCATCCTTAGAAGAAATAGCTTCCTTGTAGGAAGATGGCTCACTATACTCCATATTTTCGGCAACTGCCAAACAATAAGCAAAGTCGGAGTATCTATACCTTGTTGGTGGTCGAATTTCTCTTCTTACTCGATCCCTTGCCAATGCAAATAGTTGTGCCTCTTCTTGGCTTTCCTACAAATTGGCATCATCACGTGAGATCACATCATCACCTTCTTGGACCAGCACTTCAAACTCCACCTCCTTCGCAACTGTCTCATTTTCCTTAATAGTTGGCTCGGGTGTAATATCTTTTGCCTTCAACATTGTTGACTCATTGAAAATGACATCTCTCGAAATGAGGAACTTAGATGATTCGGGACACCACAATCTATACCCCTTTACATTTTCGGGATACCCAAGAAAAACACACTTCTTTGATCTAGGTTCCAACTTCCCTTCGTTCACATGTGCATTAGAGGGACAACCAAATACCCTCAAATTCAAATAATCGGCTGGCTTTGCTGACCACACTCTTGTGCTGGAAATCCCTTCGGCCTTACAAAAATCATCAAACTCACGGTTGCAAAACTCTAAACCGTTATCGGTTCTCAACCTCTTGATTTTCTTTCCCGTTTGGTTCTCTAAAAGCAACTTCCATTCTTTGAAGGTACGAAACACTTCGCTTTTCTCTTTCAAGAAATAAACCCAAACTTTCCTTGAAAAGTCATCAATAAAAGAAAGCATGTAATAAGAACCATTACCTTTGGATGGCTCACGAGAAGGTCCCCAAAGATCCGAATGGATGTAGTCCAATGTTCCCTTGGTCGAATGAATGGCGGTAGAGAAGCTCAACCTCTTATGCTTGCCAAATATACAATGCTCACAAAACTCCAAGTTGCCAGTGCATTGGCCACACAACAAGCCTCTCTTACTCAAGATGGTCATTGCTTGCTCACTCATATGCCCCAATCTCATATGCCACAACTTTGTAGCATCCTCATCCGAGATAGAACCCGAATACGTAATGACGGCTGAGCCCGTGACCGTGGAACCTTGTAGGAAATAAAGAGTTCCAATCCTCTTTGCCTTCATGATTGTGAGAGCCCC